>JWJB01001400.1:0-11245 GCA_000812895.1 Rutstroemia sydowiana | reverse complement strand
CCTTTCTACACCTAGAGCGTACACAATTAACACCTTCATATCGCTATCCTTCTTTCTAGATCACATGGTAAGTACAAAATATTGCCCTCATTCATAGTAGTTGTGATAGAATGTATGATAGTTAAAGTACCTATTGGTTTGCCGGGCGTGTCTTTAGTACAGCAGAATACATCCTCCCCTCTGGTTGTTTTTTGAAATACTCCAGTATAGTTGAGCTGGCCACCTGTTTCATCCTCCCCTCTCCTGGTTGAGTGATAAACTCCAGTACAATTGGCTTAGAGCTGGCCACCTCTTTCATCCTTTCAAAAAATGGCCGGACGGTATACTTTTCAATTTTCACTTCCACAGCCGCATTAGCCCTGAAAGCAACCACTACTTTCATCTCCAGCATAAAAGCTGCCACGAATTTTACAAGCATATCCACAACATCATCGACCAATTCCTTGACATCAGACACTCTCTCAGCCGGACATAAAGCTAGGAGACTCACACTTTTCAATCCTGTCAACCTTTTCGCCGAAGGAACCAAGGCGTTTTCTCGCGGTTGCAATACATCCAAAACACCTTCTAACATAATATCCAAACTATTTAGTGCGTATTTCATACAAAGTGGTGCGAGCATGGTAAACCTTATGTCATGTAGCAATACACATGCTCGATTGCTAATTGTAGCTATGAATCGTTGCAGCAGAGCCGGTCGGTTGAAATTAAACAAGAAGCTGAAGCGTGTAAAGAAGATTTCTTCAACCTCGTCGTGAAGGAGATGGCAGAGGAGGAACAGGGGGCTTATAGAAGTGGTGCCTAACCAGAGTGATTGAGGTCTGTGTTGAAATCAGCATCTATCTTTGAATCAAGCCTCGCCTTCCTTCAGTGAGTATGGAAAATAAGCATACTGTCCTCTCCATGGTCTCCGGATAGTAACTACGAGTGGCTCTGAGCCGAAACTAGGTTGAATATATTCGTATAGGGCATCATAGAGGATTTGATGGCGGATTTCGCGGGGAAGGGTGAGTAATGTCGGCGGCTGAGACATTCTAAGTGGTGTGTATTCTAACTTATGCAGTACCGCCGATAAAGAACGAGAAGCGGCGAAATTTATGGAAGGAAGAGTGGAATACCTTCCGCTGTATTCCGTTTGAAGATCGTACGGTATGAAAGAAGGAGAATTGTTTTTTGTTTTGATGACTGACTATGAAGAGTTTGTCGAATCTCAAGTTTGAAATGTTGGGAGATGTATGAAGTTGTAATGTGATCCTTATCTACTAATTGTGGACACAAAGATTGAAATTCAATGCTTCATTCACACCCCATATGTACCCGCTGTTAGCTTTGTGGGGCCGATACCGATGGTAAACCTACGTATACTATATGAACCCACTTTCAAACCCTAACTTAGCCTTGTACATACCACTCATCCTATCCTACAATACCATACTCAGACTAACTACCGGCAAAGCTGCGGCGATGGATTTTTATCATTTTGCCAAGTCAAATATATATACAGTTGGTGCTGTGAATGGGGCTTTGCTCTAATCGGAGGTGGTGATATTGCTGTGCTGGCTTGTGACGTGAAGTTGGCGTATACATGTGATGTTACCCTGTGCTGGGTGTTCGTATTTTGGTGTGTTGAACTTTTGAGGCATACTTAATGGCCCACGCATTCTTTACCTGTTTTATGTTTTCGTTCTTAAATTTGTTGGTTACTTTCCGAAAGGTCTTTTAGGTTATATGTCTACTTCGTATAGGTCATTAGTTAGTTGAAGTCGTTACAAAAATTCCCTCTTGTTATATCTTCAGTATCTCTGCTTTCTACAGTTCATTAACTGTTGATTTGATAGGAAATGGTGGCACAGAAAGGAACAACCTGCATAAGGATAATATAGATAGTACAGTATGTACTGTGGTGCTGGCTTCTATTTCACGCTTAACCTTCATATCGCACTCCCACCAGTCCTTCCGAGACCGCATTTCAGATACAAAGCTACTGCCCTCGCTGGTAGTAATAGTGATATAACGTATACAATTACAAATTACTCTGCAGAGCGAATCTTGAGTATAGAATCACGCCACCCACCTACAAGACGTACGGGTTCTTCGGTTCCAAACTCCAGTGCAATTTGTTTTGACCTCGCCATCTCCTCCATTTTCTCAACAAACCGCTGGGTGATTTCCGCTTTACATCGCTGTTTCTCCCTTGGAAGAGTAATTATCACCACTTCAAATCCCAGCATAAAAGAAGTCACAAATCCTACTAGTATATCCACAAAGTCATCCACCCTTTCCTTGATCATTATACCAGATACTGGTACACTCACAAAATTAAATGAGAAACGCACCCTCTTCAACCCCGTAAGCTCTTTTTTCAAATAAAGCAAGCCTTCTTGTGGCGGTAGCAGTTTGTCCAAATTACGTTTTAGTACCTCTTCAAAACTTGGTTTGTTGCGAGGGCCCCCAAGATTAAGATTAATATGGAAAGCTATTTCTCGTAACAATGTACGTGCTCGGTCGCTGATTGTAGTTATCAAAGGCTGTACCGTTTCTGGATTTAGTCTTCGGAATGCGAATGTGAAACGGGTGAAGAATATTTCTTCAAGCTCGGCGTGGAGAAGGCGACAAATGACGAAAAGAGAGCTCATGGAGATGGTACCGTACCACGGTGAATTACACCTACCATGAAATTAGCATACTGGTTGCATTTAATAATTTAAAGCATGTCGGCCCTTTGTGGGTATGGAATTCAATCGCACCTTTTATCTGGTTGACGCATTCCTCCCTCGGTGCGATAGAATGTGGTACGGGGCCAGTAGAGGATGACATAGTAGTGTTTGTCTCCGAACGTGGGATTGAAGATCACATAATAAAGGATTTTATGGCGGATTTCTGCGGGGAGGGTGAGTAATGTCGGCGGCTGAGACATTTCAAGCAGTGCATAGTACACGTTGATGAGAAGTGGCGAAATTTATGGAAGGATCCGGGAAATTGATTTCCATGTGGAAGTGGTATGATGCGAAACGAAAAGAAGAATTTCACTGATGCTCGCGGATTTCCAAAGACAAATTGAACGATATATCGAGGTAAACCGATTCTTGCTCGCTGGACGCGATCGCGAGATAATTCTAGATGATGAGGAATGGAAGAAGAAAAAAAGGGAAAATCAGGTGATATTTCCCAAGTAAAGTGCGGGGCGGGGCAAGATAGTTCTATTCGTGAGCGGTGACTAATTTCAAGCCTAACCACAACAGCACTGCAAAGCGGGGACTCTCTGATAAGGTGGTAGTCAACTATCTTCAATGAAATTGTTCATTGCAAAAGTACGTCGTCCTGAATTCTTTATCGGTCTAAAACCTACTGCGGCTGGTAGCAACCGAGTAACCTGATATCTCGTTGGCCTACACCTTTCGCTGTGGTAAACTTATATGCTTCGCAATTCACTCTGATCCAAGGTCAAACATCCCAATGCAAGTGGGAATCGAAACATCTGCGCTTTGATTCCAGTTCAAGAAAAACGAAGTACCCGTAGGCAATTTGCTTTTTTGAGAAATAAGTGTATTATGTGGGTGATAGAGCCTTGGTCTTAGTGATTTCTGCGGGAGGTACATACCAATGTTCCGAATCTAGTCTGACCAGTAGTGGTTATCTCTTCTATGATACCGAAAGTGCCAAGTCTAACTAGTCCAATATCCACCACATATCTACACTGACCACATCAGCATGCAGTGACATCAACTCTAAGGCTCCGCTTTATAATCTATCTCTACTGCTCACACCATGACCATTTCAACTTATTTCTACCATTAGAATTCATAAACCTAAGCTAGGAGCACCTCTGAAAATAGCCTCATGATAAATCCAAAGTTTGCCGATCCCGGTTGTGAGGACAGGAGCTGTCCTGATGGAAGTACTGGTGATGACGATGGAGACCCAATTCCGCCATCTACTTCACCTTGCGAGCCCAGTATCATAGACCCTACACATTGTGCTACAACAACATTACCGACCAAGCAGGAAGCCCATGTTCCTACGCCTACCACTGTGGTAAGATCTCACCACGTTCCATCCTCATGATCAAGTTTAAGGAGCAATTTTCCGTCCGATTAAACCAAGACGCGGAAAAATGTCCACAACACTTGACATTACGATTATCTAGCACTTCCAACTAACCAATCCCAGCCTGCAAGGACAACATTCCATCAAGCACCACGCTCTCCCAGCCCCGAAAACGACGGTCGGACACAATACCGAGTATACCCCCTAAACCCCAATCCCCCTTTAAGAACCTCACCTCTCACCACCCTCCTCGAATCATACGGCCCCTCATCCATCACTTATTTAAAAATCTGGAGATCTTGGCAGCCCGTGGGTATCCTATTCTACGATATCCGTCTCACACCCTCTCAATTACAAGAGATAAAGACCCACCCCTTGGTTGAAAACGATGGAAGATTACCTTATATCGTGTACCCAAAAGATGGTCATCCAGCTGGAAGCGACGCCCTTACGGCTTTACTCGAGTCCTATGAACCGAAATCTGCGACGCGTTTGTGGATGGCGAGGTCTAGCACTCTTGGGATTATGTTTTATTATGTGCGTCTTACGAGGGAACAGGTGATAGAGATGGAACAGCTCGATTTGGTTATTTCTTATAGTATTAAAGATACAAATTGGGGGTGAGATATTTCACTATGCTTTATTTTGTGGGCGTATGCTGACGCTTTTGTAGTACCCTTGATGGATAATTTGACGGCATTATAAGAATGTTAGGTTGCGGGATGAATGTGTTTAACTTGGGGTTGTGAAATAACGGTTTTATTGATTGACTACCTACTGTATGAAGTACTATCAACAGATACCTCGCCTTATGAAATGGAATAGATGTCACATTTTGGAATGGAAACTTTTGTAAGGCTACATGCGTAGGTGGTAGATATAGAATATCGGAGATCATATGATTTCTGTAGGTATAAATAGCTATAATATGATGAATGAATAAAAGTAACCAATAGACACCATTGCAGATAAAACATCATACACCAACCATTCCTCACACATCAAATGAAGTATTGCACAGCAACATCACACAAGAATAACAATAAACAATAAATAATTAAATAAAACTCATCCTTCTATCCCATTCTCGCTATCCACTTCCTATCATACTAATATACGATAGAACCCCTTTCCACCATCTGAAACATAAAACCTACTCGTACAACAAGTAGTTCTGTTATATACAACCATGACGAAAAGCACAAAAAATCAAATCAAAAAACAACAACATAAGAAATAAACCAGGTATAAAAATCAAAGCCAACACTCTTTACCAAACTATCATATCCCCTACAACAGAACCACAACTCCAACCATAACCGCCACCATTCCCGCCAAAGGCGTAGCCAAACTAAACTGTCCAGCTGCCGCATTACGATATCCCCAACCGTAATAATCACCATTATCTTGATTTTGACCATTGCCTCCAAAATTAGCACCTGTAGAGCCGATTGCCGCGGATGGTGCCGTTGTTGTTCTATTAATATCCGTTAGCTTCAGCATCCTATTTCTCTTTGTCCAAGAAAATTCCTCGTACAATATGATGATGTGAGGGAAGACTTGAATTATGATGGGACAGGAGAAAGCGATAATGTTTTTGGTGTGTATATGAATGATGTTTGGGAAGGAGAATGATATTCTCATCATCATAATCTTGAAGATGTTGTTTATGAGGGTTGCGCCGCTCGTATCTTCAAGGGCATCTCTCGGGGAGAATCAGACTTTGGCTATGGCATCATTGAGAGATGGCGCTTCCATTTTGACGAGTCCGTTGGTCTAGGATTTGTACGAAATTCGCTGAAAGTATTTCCGGAACTGGAACCGTTGAAAATTCATATGGAAAAGGCGGCAAGAGAAATGAGCTTTTCCGAAGCGAAGATACTCTATGAGCAGAATACATGTCTTATTACAGGGCAATGTTCTTGCTACCGGTGTAGAAATTGTGAGCAAGGCGACAATGAGCATCAACTTTGCCTTCGAGTCCTCTTTGAAACCATTGTGGTGCTGTCTTTGGTATTGTCCGGCCTAACATTTCCCGAGAAGCTTCTACCCTCGGTAATTGGACTCGAATGTTTCTATACCGAACAAGATAAAGTTTGGGAGAAGTTTGGACTAGTTGGTTGGCCAGAAGAACTCGCAAAGATTGGTCCAATTATTTTCGTCATCGAAACACCAATCAATGCCGCAGAATTTGAACATGGTGACTACCGCTTTATTGAGGCGCTGATGATTTTTACCGGCCGTCATAAATTTTCCCAGGACGCACCGTACTATTTCAGCGCACGATGTGCTCATGGACTTTGCTTTCATATCGACTCTTTGTTAAAGCTCTCTCTCGATAAGGAGGAAATAGGCCGTTTACACGTACTTCCTGGTCGGATTGAACGGCAGGGGCGAACATTTGATTTGGTGACGGACCTGGACGACGTGGGCTGGCCTTCTATATTCAAATACCTAAAAGGAGAAGAAGCGACCGTCTTCAGTAGCGCCTCACTTCTCTGCAGTGAGAGAATTCGTGCGCTGGGCGTCTCCTTTGTTCTCAAAGACAAACATGGCAATTCGGCTGCTCGCGTAGGACCAGCCAAATTAGGAAAAGCTGTAAACGGTGCTCGAGCGCGTGGGTATTGCAAAGGTACTAGTCGATGCCCACAGCAACTAATAACTTCTCCAGCACAAACTTCAGCTATAGCTACCGCAGCATCTACACAACTAATTGAGAAATATAAAGTGGGTGTGAAAGATATCTACGTTTGTAGGGGCGACGTGTGGTTACAAAGTCTATTGGCATATCTGGGTTATTTCGAGGATACTGGAATAACGACGATCCTAAGATCACACGAGTGTTTACAATGTTGTGTGAACGCCGCTCTTGAACATGACAGGCCTGCTTTAATTCTTCTTTGATGCTGTACATTGTGCTATGAAGGCGTGTTGGTTACTTGGTGCTTGTAGTCGACGTCTTGCCACTACTGAGGTATCTTAGCATTGGGGCTGGGAATCGACAAGTAGGGAATCGGGCGCAATACTGTATTTGACAAGCATCCTTTAAGCGATGAATAGCATATATACATAATAACCCTAAGGGTTGCTATTTCAATATCTATCGGGTTTAACTAGCATTGATTGGTATATAACTAGTTCTAGGAAGGGACACCACGCTGCAACCCCTATAACCAATCCAACGCCACTTCCCGCCGAAACAACACCCGAGGAAACCATCCCCATCCCCATCCCCATTCCCAACCCTCCCCACTTTTGAACTCTCATCTAACCCACTCATCCTCCTTTCCACCAAACCAACCAAATAACTATAACACTCTACTACAAAGTATAAGTTCAATATTCCACTCTATCCCCCTTCAACATCAATTCAAATCAAATCAAATATAACAAAATCAAATCTTCAAATAACCTTATACTCTCAATATCCTTCCGTTCGCATTTCTTACCAACCATGCAATTAGAAATTTCAGAAAATTCCCAGAAGAAATAACTTAAACAAAACAGCAGAGGAAGGATCCCACAACAAAAAATTCCCTAAATTATTAGCGCTTCCTTAGGCTTCACCGTACCATTTATTAATAAATCCTGATTGACGTCAAGAAGTGCATACATATTAAAATTTGGCTGTTCATCACACTCAATCACTACTTTTCCTCTCTTTCCCACAAAGATCAAAGATTCTTATCGTATACGACCCGCCTCCTTTGATTCGCGAGATTTTGCGGATAGGCGAGACGGGGCGAGGCCAAACCGGGGCCCCATACTATAATATTTTGATAAGTGGATATGGAATATGCGAATGAAGTGGTGAAGTACATTTGGTCTAATCTATATATTCTGCCTAATAATCTATTTAATTATTTAACAGTTTATTAATATAAGGCTATATGAGTGGGTCGTCTCAATCGTTTACCATATTAAGAAAATTTAAGAAAATTTATATAAGGCAGTAGAACTTTTCTATAATCATAGTATAATAAATATGATATAAAAGGGAAAAAGAAATAATAAGGGTACTTTTACTTATTTTGACTAAGTGGAAACAGCTATTAAGGTTAGGGGACGCGTTGAAATCAAGAGAGTTGTTGAGGTTGAGAGAGGGGTTAAAATAGAATAGAATTTTATAGTCAAAATTATTATTGTATTAGTTTCGAATAATTATTCAATATAAAATTGTTTATATCTTCATAAATTCTTAACACGATTGACGATTGGGGCGACCTATTCGTATAACCTTGTATTAATAAGTTATCGGGTTCCAGATAGACTATTGGGTTGACTGGATGGTGGATAGATTATTGGGCAAAATAGATATATGGGTTAGACCACATCCATACCTGTATCATTTCAAAATTGTAAAAATAACTACTGAAGTACCAGTAAGTCAGTATATATATAATGAGATCTATTTGGTATCTATCATCCCATCCATCTATCATATGTAATATATACATACTGTACAACCCAACTTTTCCTCAGAAGGTGTATTACCAGTAACCACCAAACAAATAATCTTACAAAGTTCCCCTGGCCTTCCCTTCCCATCCGTTTCCTTTCCATGCCATCCGTATATACTTGCAAACCTGCAAAACAAAAAACTCCATTTCGAACCCCATGCCATTCATTCCATTCCGTGTCTAATAAATAATCGCATAAAAGCAGAACACAAAATCAAAACCTAACTCATCGCAACCATCGCAAAAACCAACGCAACCAACAATCCCAAAGCCTCTTTCCCTACTCCATCACCTCTCGTCTTCCCCGCTCCAGACCCCTTCGTCGCACTTGCCGTCGCCGACGTTGTAGAAGTAGCTGTACTCGTCGACACCACTTGTCCCGCTACTGTCGCCGTCGCAGCAACATTTACTCCTTGCGCCTTATACACCGGTGCCATCTCATCACTCACGCCATTTCCTCCATCGAAAAACTCTCCACTACCACTATACGGACTTTCCTCGGAAATACTATTTGCCCATAATGTCTTCACTCTCGCACTGACCCCTTTCCCGCCCGCACCCACTAATTGCAGATTTGGCGCTGGTACTTCGTGGTATTTCGTCGGATCGTTATTCAAGAATCCTGGATAGGAAAGCGAATTATTGAGGGACGTTTGATTCAAATTGATGTTCCCTGTCCAAGAAGTTTTCTCTGCAACCATAGAGAATACATTAGCACCGACATCGTAACGCCCAAGATTCGGGAGTCCCCAATTGTTTTGTACGGTGCTGAGAATGCTATAGTGCGAATAGACGGTGGAATCTTGAGTGCCTTTTTTCGCGGCTGGCACGGCACCGCCGAGGAGTAGGGAATAAATTTTATTGGGTACGGGATAGGTCGCTGATTCATCGTAGGTAAAGAGGATAAGGGTGTTGTTCATGAAGGTATCGTTTGAAAGGAGAGGTGTGAGGAAGGAGCGTGTCCAATTGGCAGCATATTCTAACGAGGTGTTGTGTCCATCGTTGAGCATGTCTGGGGAAATGTGCGCGTATTGTGGAAGTGTATTGGTTTCGACAGCGGATTGGAAATCTGCGAGTGAAAGCAGGCGCGCCTTACGCGATCCGTTCATTGTGATACTGTCGTAGCTTGCGAATGGACTATCCAATGTATGGTTAGCCTTTCAATCCTTTCTATTTGTATTTCGCACATCGATATTATCGCGATATGCACCATGAACACTCACTTATGTTTGCGCACATAGTCCCATTTCCCATCTGTGTTTGAACTACCCTCTGCCATATATCCCGGTCCAGGCAAACCCTCAAAATAGCCATTCCATTCAATTCCGGCGTCTTCAAAAATATCCACTATCGTCGAAACATTTTCCGGAATCCTCACAAACTCATCATGGTTCAAACCAAAATAATCGCCACCAATCGAAGCTAGATAATTGGGCTGTGAGGGATGTGTCAATCCATAGTAATTCGATAATTGTATTCCTTGTTTCGCCAGGCTCTGGATATCTGCATTCTTTTCGACTGGTATAAGATCCTATAATTCCAGAAAATTTGTAAGTAATGCGCGATGGGTGTTTGAAGAGATGGAGCATCTCCAGTACTCGTCTGGAACATGAGACGCAATTGAAAGGAGAGAAAGATGAGGATGTACTTACTTGATTCTCCAACCATATGGTAATAAATCGATCAAATGCTGCTCCTGGCACATATGCTGCCGATACCAATGTATTTGTAACAGACCATGTAAATGCGCCGGCTGCAATTAATATTGACGATCTCATGTTGTGTTTTGTGGATCCCTAACCCAGCTAGGTTTGCTATAAGTGGGATAGGCGCAAATATAAGAAAGATTCAAGATTCACGATGAAAATCGCAGACACTAGATGTAGCTGTATAAAAAAGTACTTGGTACTTGGAGATGAAAAAGAGGATATAAATCTTGAAAAAAGAATGTTGACTGACAACAATAGAAGAAATGTCTTACTAGTTATATCAGTATCAGTATCATAGGTGCCAAGGCTGTTTCCTTTCTGTTTATCAAACATTATCTCCCCCAAATTTAATGATTTGCAGTGCCCAGGCACTTGTACCAGGGTTATTCTATACTGGAACTGTACTCCACAATTAAAGTAATATCTGACATTTTGGGTGTGTGGAAGCTACTCCGTATACTCATGTTAATTAATTAAAAAAATTCTATATTTAAATATATATATATAATATAAAGACTATATAAATCTAGTAAAACACTAGACAATTGGATAATTCATACATACAGTTGTTGTTTCCCTCCCAATTGCGCACTGGCAATCCATCAAAAGCGATAAACCTAGGTACGAACGTCCCTGAAGAGAACAGATATTGTTTCATCCGTACCTCCAAAGTTCAAACGCCCCCTCCTAACTCCTAATAAAGGGGGGCAGTTATCTAGGCCAAAATAGTTCTATAACTCCAGCATTACAACTCTGTGTACACATTTTGGGGTTACATTGATCCAATGAGCCACCCCGCGCCTCGGTGGCACTTCGCAGTTGACCATACGACAAGGATGTATTTATAGTTATCTCACATCATTGCCCCCAAGGCTGTTGTTTAATGCTGGTCTAAGTACCATCTTCTCACATAAGCACGTTAAGAAGAAATGGTGGCACAGAAAGGTACAATCTGTATAAGGATTTTCAGTAGTACTGTGGTGCTATATTGTATTATGATTTCACCCCTTTCTACACCTAGAGCGTACA
>JWJB01001380.1:0-13098 GCA_000812895.1 Rutstroemia sydowiana | reverse complement strand
CAAGAGATTGACGGGTACTTGAGTTTGCTTGACTTGGGGTTGAGGCTTCTAAAGTAGGGTTCTAGATGGAGTAGAGCTAGATGTGCTGGCGTCTTCCGACGAGAAACAATTACCAGAACGGGCCGTTGAAAGGTATTGTTAGGAAGTTTATTGGCAATAGAAGGCAAAACTAAGATATATACTCTCATATTCAGTTAGCTACCTGGGTGAGTTCCGGGGAAAGGTATAACAAGAGCGCAAAAGCTCCCACCGCTCCATTCTCTCTTTAGTCGTAGCAAATTTTAAGGATAGATCAATGCAGTTACTTGATTACCTATTTAAGAAGTGGTTGGACGAGAGTACATTCGATACATTAAGGTTATCGTACTAGTAAATCACCAACAAGTATGCACAAAAGAAATCTGCAAAGCCAAAGGGCACTCAATATAAGCATTAGATGTTGAGTACCTGTATTTCATTCTCCGAATTCGGCTTGTACATTTGACAAGCAGACAGCCAAAGAATATAGTCGTGGCCATTTACAGTATCTTTCCAGCACCATGATTGTGGAAACATTTAGAGTGCATCGCAATAAATTGAACACGCTACTAGCTTACTACGGTAAGGTTTTTGGGGGCGGGGAAGAAATGGTTGATTAGGGGTGGATCTAAACTAAATCAAGACGTTTTAAAGATACTTATCAACCCACACCCCTAATATCCTCGCCATCTCCACTCTCTAGCAAAGGAGCTGGGGGCCCCGCCAATGAACAAATTCGGGCTTTCGGTACAAATTCAACCGGGAACAAATGGTAAAAGAAAAGAGCTGAAGTAGGTGGTCATAGAAAACCCAAAAACAAAATTTATCCAATAGACAAGAAACGAAATATGGCTCGCGAAATACATGGCATCAAGGCACAGGATGTGCACAGGAATATTAACTCTCTGATTACGCAAATGGTTCATATCAAGGATGAGTCTGGAAAGTTTCTTCTTCGATTGGAAGATGGCAGAGTGATTGACACCAAAGGATGGCAGGGCTGGGAATGGACACATGGAATTGGACTCTACGGACTCTGGAAGAACTATTGCGTTGTCGGATCTCAAGAGTCATTCGACATTGTCGAAAAATGGTTCCAGGATCGGTTCAGTGAAGGGGGAACTACAAAAAACATCAATACTATGGCTGCGATGTTAACACTAGCATATGTCTATGAGCAGAATAACACTCCGCGATTTCTACCGTGGCTGGAGAACTGGGCTGAGTGGGCCATGTATGAACTTCCCCGGACCAAATATGGTGGCATGTCACATATGACATACAACTCCACCAACGCCCAAGAGTTATGGGATGATACCTTGATGATGACAGTTCTTCCGCTGGCGAAGATCGGGAAAGTTTTGAATCGACCGCACTACGTCGAGGAAGCAAAACGACAATTCCTTCTTCATATAAAGTATTTATTCGATACAAAAACTGGCTTGTTCTTCCACGGATGGACGTTTGCCGAAGGTGGTCATAATTTCGCAAAAGCTTTGTGGGCAAGAGGTAATTCTTGGCTGACCATCGTAATTCCTGAGATGCTCGAGTTATTGGATTTGCCTCCCAACGATGCTTTTCGTATTCATCTTATCGATACGTTGGAAGCACAATGCCAAGCACTGATTCAATGTCAAGAACCGGATGGTTTATGGCGCACTCTTCTGGATCAATCAATCGAGAATGGTTCATACGTAGAGAGTTCTGCCACTGCTGGATTTGCATACGGGATGCTGAAAGGATTGAGGATGCGCTATATCGAAGGAGAGGAATATCGTGAATCGGCAGTCAAAGCTATGAAGGCTGTGTTGGGAAAGATTAGCAATGAAGGAGAATTGATGGATGTTAGTTTTGGCACTGCGATGGGACATACATTACAGCACTACAAAGATATTGATCGAACGAGTATGCCATATGGACAAGCAATGGCCATCATGGCATTAGGGGAGTTTTCGAGGGTGTACATCTAAAATATCTGAATGTTCATGGGAATGCTGGGAAAGGGTGCGGTTTGAGGGATGATGAGATGACGGGGAAATTATGCCGTGCCGACTGCCAAATTTGGACTAGTTCTATAAAACCTTATTTACACGTCTCGCATGTGACAGAACTTGTGTAGACATAGGAAAGATTCAATATCCGAAGCCTAGGGTGAAAACGGGTGAAAAACCACGCAAATTCATCGAATAATTGGTAAATTTATATTAATGTTGTATCTTGACGATTGTGCCTTACCAAAAGCCTAAAAGAACCTCGAAATTTAGTGAAAAGGGGTTCATGCACCTTTTGTCGATTTAATCATCAACCTTTAAAGGAAGAATTACAGCCTGATGGAAGATTTGCGGTGCATTTCTCGGATTCTATATTCGGGTTTCTTTACCCCTTCAGATACATTATCTCCGTTCCTGGCATGTTATCATACATCAAGATCCTATCATGCAATCCTTTGGCAGATGTGACGGGCAATCTAAGATCTATTGGGTCAACTTACCATTCTAGATAGGGGATAGAAACCAATCTGGTCATGAGAAGGGCCGAAGTTTTGGCAAGGGTCTTCCCCGCAAATCAGCGACCGTCACTCCCACACTCAAAAACATGTTCATCTAATCTTATGATCTTCCTGCACGAAACATCAAGTTTCAGACCTTCCAGATCCAATCATAATGTATGACCATCCGCCGTAACGCATGGGCCTTGTGCTACCATCATGGGATGGAAAATCCGGGGTGTATCAAGGCATAGTCATTATTATTAGGATAATTGCGATGAATTGTTATTCCGGCCCCCTTAATTTCTCGATTTTCAGTGAAAATCGTACCCCATTGAATATATTCGATGATGGGTCGGAAGGCAGTCAGAAGATAGAAGGTGCTCATTGAGCGATGCGTGATGGAACGTTACCAAATCAACTTCCTGTTATAATCCTCTTATGAGAACATGTGCTTTTTAGGTCCGGTACACGCTCCAGAGTAGCTTCATTTCACCCCAGGTTATCTCCAGATCATCATCTCCGATGATGAATCCTCTGGTTCTCCGGTAAGACAATCTTTAAAATTGCGAATACACCCATGCCAACATCCTTCTGTTGCTGTGCAAAGAATGGGCCATGAAAGGGCGGTTAAGTTACGTTGAAATGGTCTGAAATTTTAATGGAAAAATGTACTTATAAGTATAATTTCCTACATTGAAGTATTTTCTCTGTACTCTACTTCCTGTCTCTCATTTACTTCCTTATTGTATATACGCACGAACAAAATGTTCCTTTCTCCATTTTTACTCTTTTTGGGTCTTGCTACTCAATGTTTTTGCCAAGACTACTGGTATGAAAGCATTGCTAAACAAGGTATCGCTCCTTACAACGCTGAAGGCACTGCGTATCAAGTCTTCAGAAACGTGAAAGACTTTGGAGCTATAGGTGAGTATTTCAGTAGTTGCTTGGCATACATACAATAGAATGCTAACAGCTATTCCTAGGCAATGGCGTTGCGGATGATACTGCTGCAATTAATGCTGCAATTGCGAGTGGACCACGATGTGTTCCGGGACCGCCAGGTGTCGGCTGTGCATCTGCTACCAACTCTCCTGCTGTGGTTTACTTTCCTGCTGGGACTTACTTGATTTCATCCTCTATTATACCATACTATATGACCCAGCTCATTGGTAATCCTAATTCACTGCCCACCATTAAAGCTACTGCCGGATTTACGGATATAGCTCTTATTGATGCTGACCCATATGGTTCATCTAATCCTGATTATGGTACTACAAACGTATTCTATCGCCAAGTCAGGAACTTTATCATCGATACAACCAATATCCCAGCATCAGTTTTAGCTCGTGGTATTCATTGGCCTACATCACAGGCAACGAGCCTTCAGAATATGGTATTCAACCTCAATTCAGGCAGTGGTAGTATACATCAGGGAGTGTTCATCGAGAATGGTACGTCTCCAAATTATTCTTTCTTTATATACGTATCCCTTGCTTACCATCACAGGTTCCGGTGGATTCCTGACTGATCTTGTGTTCAATGGTGGTCAATATGGCATGAATGTCGGATCGCAGCAATTTACCTCCCGAAATCTCACATTCCAAAAGTAAGAACTTGGGATCTAACCTTCTCTGATACCAATAGTAAACTGACGCGTCCTAGTTCCCAAACAGCTATTTACCAATTATGGGGTAAGTCATCTCGCAATCAATACGCATTGCAAAATAACTGATAATGTAGATTGGGGATGGACATACATGGGATTATCAATCAACAACTGTGGCGTCGGTATTGATATCTCTGATGGAACTTCTTCAGCTCAACAGGTTGGATCTATCACCGTCATCGATAGTACCTTTACCAACACACCAATCGGTATCCTGACAGCTCGCACTACCACATCTGTGCCTCTCACAGCCGGAAGTATAGCCATTGAAAATGTTGTATTCACCAACGTCCCCTCCATTGTACAAGGCCCTTCTAGTGTATCCCTCACAGGAACCACCGGCACTGCGACTGTAGCAGCCTGGGTCCAAGGTAATGTATATGACCCCACCGGCCCAACCTCCACCATGGGTTCAACAACCGCGTTTCCTCGACCCGCCGCTCTTCTCAGCGGTTCCGACTTCTATACTCGTTCAAAGCCCCAATACAATAACCTTGCTGTTAGCGAATTCGCAAGTGTCCGCACAGCAGGAGCTAAAGGTGATGGTGTCACCGATGACTCAGCTGCCCTTCAAGCAATCATCACCTCTGCAACTGCAGCCGGCCAAGTAGTCTACTTCGATTCTGGCATATATCTAGTAACGACCGTGATCAACATACCCGCTGGTGCCAAACTCGTCGGGGAAACCTATCCGGTGATAATGGGTTCGGGTTCTTTCTTCACGGATATGAATAATCCCCAACCCGTGATACGAGTCGGCGCCACAACAGGAGAAACAGGCGTAGTAGAATGGTCCGACATGATAGTAGCAACTCAAGGCGCAACAGCGGGCGCTACACTCATCCAATGGAATCTTGCATCTCCAGCTACAACACCATCCGGCATGTGGGATGTTCACACCCGTATTGGCGGATTCGACGGTAGTAATTTACAAGTTGCTCAATGTCCTGTTACGGGTACACAACCAAATACCAATTGTATTGCTGCGTTTATGAGTATGCGCATTACGAATATTGCTAGTGGGTTGTATATGGAAAATGTATGGTTGTGGACTGCGGATCATGATATTGATGATGTGGTTGATACGCAAATATCGATTTATACGGGTCGTGGTCTGTCGGTTGAGAGTACGGCTGGTACATTTTGGTTGTATGTATATCCCTTCCCATCGCTGACTGCTTGTTCTTTTCTCCGGATTATCGCTTACAAATCTTCTTCAACCATAGAATCGGCACAGCAGTAGAACACCACTCCCTCTACCAATACCAATTCTCCTCTACCAAAAATATCTTCATGGGATTCATCCAAACCGAAACTCCCTACTATCAACCCTCTCCAGAAGCAACCAGTCCCTTCCCCCCCGTTGCATCACGCAATGATCCCGATTTCGCAACATACTGTGCCGGGAAAGATGCAACATGTTATGATGCATGGGGATTACGGATTTTGGATTCGACAGATATCTTGATTTATGGAGCGGGGCTGTATTCTTGGTTTAACGATTATAGTTTGAGTGAGTTTTACTTTTCGATTTCTATTCCCTTTCCCTATTCTCGATCGTTCCTCCCCTCACATCCATATTTCCCCACCCCACCTCCACCCCACGAGCTCATCAATTCAACACTCTCCCCCATAACCCAAACCAAGCTAACAACCAACCCCCTACAACAGCCTGCTCAGATCACAACACCCCCGGAGTCTACAACAGCGACTGCCAGACGCAAATTTTCGCCATTGATGAAGGGGGCAGTAGCACAGAATCTTATGGTGGAAGTACAGTTTTTCTGTATGGATTGAATACTATTGGGTCGATTAGTATGATTGATTTGGATGGGGGTAGTGTGGCTAATTATTTGGATAATTCGGAGGAGTATGGTGCGAATATTATTAGGTTTGTTAATTAGGTTTGATTGCTGGTTGGGGTTGGTGTGATTTTAGGGGTGGAGGGAGAGGGTAGAAAGCGGAAGAGGGGATGGGACTAGGATTGGATGGCTGAGGCGGAGACAAATGTTTGCTGTATATATGACTGATTGGATGAGGACCATGGGAGGTGGAAAACACTGGATTTGTGTGTTTGACGAATTTTTGGACTTTCGTTGAGTTGCTGTCATGATACACGCCCGATCATGGTTATGTCTTGCAGCTTGTGTACTTTTCCTATAGTATATAGCGGGGGGGAACTTTTATTCTTCGTGTACATATAATATTTATCCATCAATATACAAACCCTAGAACTAGTTTCCCACAAAAGCAAATATACCACGATTCCAAACAATAGCATTCTACTAAACACGGCACGCGCTATCGAGGAGCCATCATCGCATTCCTCTCCGCGTCTGTCGGTTCTCCATAGGCATCAAGAAACCCAATCCACTGGTCAAGAGAACCCCACCAATACGCCACACTGCTATCTCTCATCTCTTTCAATTGTCTAACCACCGAATCGCAAATATATCTCCGCTCAGCGTACGGCTTATCAGCGAAATCGTCATGCGTAACCTCCAATAAATACATAAGCACACATCTCGTATAATAAGTACGACCACACAACCCCCCTGAATGTTGTAACCAAACTTGCATTTGGTCCCGCGCTTTATCCAAATCCTGATCGAGCGAGTCCCAGACCTCCCCTAGCCACATCAAATCGTCGCAGTCATCTTGGAAAAGCGCTTTCCAATCGGGCCAAGCCGCGATTTCGGCATCGCGCACGTTCTCTGGGAGATTGGCCCAGTCGTGTAATGGTGGATAGATCTGCATGCGTACATATTCTAATTTGAGGAGAAGACTATGAATATAGTCTCTTTTGTGTTGTCGTTCTGCTTCATCTCTTCTCCGACGTCTTTCTTGAGCGCCCGCTGCGTGATGTGCCTCGCCGTAATTTCGTCGACTTCTGGATTCCCTGTAATTTCTACGCGAACCTTGGTTTCTCATATCAGGTGATCTTGATCTTCCCAGTTGTCGATTACCGCCTCTTCGTCTTTGCGGTGAGGATCGTCTTTGGGGTGAAGGTGATCGTAGCTGAGGTACGCCAGTTGCTCCTTCGGGGATGGGTATATCGGAAAGGATGTCGTTGAGTAATATTCGCGTACCAATATTCCAGCGTATAAAATTAACGCGCCGATCGCGGTACTTTATCCCTGAGTATTCTTCAGTCGCCCTGAGTATTTTAAATCGTTCCGTGTGGTCATCAACAGACTGAGCTATTTTAAGCATAATTTCTTGAACAAATTGAACTTTGCCTTGAGTATTTTGATCCCTTTCAGCCATATGGCTCATCAAAAATAATGAGCGTATTTCAGTTTGTGCCTCGTCCACGTCTTCATAATCGGTGTAAAAGCTGTGTTCCTCTGTTGCGCTTTTCAATAATCGCTCCGCAAAGTCATAGGCTCTTCTGTTATATGGAAGCAAATTGTGCATCTCAGCTAATTTGGCTGATACTCTATCCTGTGCGGCTTGGACATTGTCCCCATGTAAGTCGATTCTTGTGGTAGCATACAGTTTGAGTTCAGGTGCACCATAAGGATCCTTTTGCAACCAATCAGGTACTACCAATCTTCTATACCCGAATCTTATAGCACGTGTATGTAGGAAATCGAAACCGAACTAGCAAATCAATATTATTAGCAATACACCGAAAAACGTCAGCACGGGGAATATTACGTTTCTCACGCCTTTATTCCAAAAGCCAATCTGTCTGGCGTCTTCAAAAATCTGAGCTGGCATCCAATAGTGTCTGTCATCTGGATTATATGCATTGGGAATTAAATCTCTGACTGGGGTGTGCGTATTTCGGTTCACGATGTTTGCGAAACTCGGATAAGTGGTACTTATAGAGTATGCTAAAGGGGCGTAAGGTGCTTGAATGGAAGGTTCCACAATACCACCAAATACCTAGACACAATTAGAGGGAAAACCTAATAGCATGCGGGTATACCACCTGTGCTTCCATTTCAAATCCCAGCTCTGATTGCGGCGAACTCTCGAAATAAGGTTCGGGGTCTGCCAGATGTGGTTTTAGAACTGACCATAGTGCGTGTGCAAGCTCGTGGAACATAACAAAGGCAAGCGCATATTCCGAACCAGCCCTTTCTGCGGCTGTCAAATCTCCTCTCAACAGCGTTGCTATATCATCCGTGTTTATAAATATCCATGTGCACTCATTCCCAGCTGAGTCGACGCTTGGCACAGTTACAGCATAAGAGTCGTCAACAGGTGCAGACGACCAGGGACCTTTGTTTTTTTCCATGAAGCCCCACTTTAGACGACGTCTCAGTCTTTTCAGAGTATCTTGGAACTTTCGTCTACGTTGGTGAAAAGATTTCCCAAAATTCATGCGCTGAAAGGTGGTGAGGTTGTGATCGGGATATATTGGAACAGAAGTTGTGTCTTGTTCCAAGGGAAACCCCCGACCGTACAACAACGCATCGAACTAGAGCACAGAGTTCATCAGCTTCTTGGACTCTTGGATATCATCAGAAAGTGGCTTTACAAATGGCAGTGCATGGGCATTGGCAAGGAGTAAACTGGCCAAAACCAGTGTGGGCTTCAAGACCCTTTCTATATCAGGGTTTGCGAAAACCCAACCTCCACCAATAGTCGCATATGGAGCAGGCATTGGGTTTGGCCAATGAAGAGGCCGATCTCCAGGGACTTCCCACATGTGACGTGCAAACATTGGGTCAACCGGGGTAGCGTGATTTGACGGTTTCAACATTCTCCCTGTGCATACATCAAGGTCGACTAGTTCACGCATTGTATACCCAAATAAGCGTTGTTTTTGGAATCTCTCAACCAATCTATCATTGGTGAGATCTTCAAGAGATGAGACAGGGTGGAGAAAGCCCGTAGGTGAAAGCCCACTACCGAAACCGGTATACCCAAGATTCCACGGATGCCCAAATCTATAATTTGGGCCATATTTTTGTTTGGTACCGAATAGATTTTGCGTCATATTCACTATGCCAGACTCCTAGTACAGGTTGAAAGTAAGAAAATAGTAAAGAAATGGAATTCATATGAATTGAAAACCTATAAATTGAGAGTCGTTGAATGGTGTCTGAATATTGAACTATTGGAGATATAGAATGAATACACGCCTACACCAAGTATTGTACAATACACCGAGATAGTTTTGGCAATCCGCAAATGGACATCATACAGAAGTGACCAATGCTTTGATCAATCAATACACAAAGATAGAGTAGGGTATAGCAAGTATAACATAAGAAATGAAAGAAATGAAAGAACGAAAGAAGACCTCTTTATATGTTTCAAGGGTCTATCTTCTTATTAGACAAAGGAAACGGAGATTTAGTTAATAAGGTTAAGGAGTGTACTGGAACCATAGTAACTTAAGATCCATTTGAGCAAGCCAATTTGATCTATGTATTGATATTCACAATACATATGTTGGAGCTATAAGTCAAAGCAGAGAATTTTTGTGATATATAGTGAATAGTATAAAAGTAAAGATGTAGAAGGCTACAGCTACAAATTACCTACAATAATTGCTTTATTATAAGTAGTAGTTCTATGGCAAAATGTACTAGTAGTTGGTTTTCGGGCCAATATTTATCCGAATAAATAATGCTGCGGGTGATGCCTTGTGGGTACCTGGTATTTCCTTCCACCTTGTAATAATAATATTAACATCTACAAATCCAACCTCAAACAAAAGATTTACCACCCTCTCGTATTACCCACCAATTCATCAACATCAAAATATATCAAAGAAGCCCTAGTACTCACAATTTACAAAATTTCAATACTCCAAAATGTTGATCAAGTAAGGATTTCCATATACCATTTTCATTTTTGCGAACCGGAGCCTAAAGCCCATCTATACTGGGGTTTTGACGTGAAGAGGATGAAGATGGCATATCTCTAACAAGAGTATAGGATCCGTACTTTAACAGGAAAGGAGATCGAGTTAGATGTAGAGCTTACCTATACAGTAAGTTTATATCTTTCAACTTTTTCTACCTGCTGCCATTCCACCACTCCATCGTCTTGGCTCATTCAAGAGACTAATATTATATTCCCGCAGATTGAACAAGTGAAGGAAAAGGTCGAGGAGAAGGAGGGCATTCCACCCGCGCAACAACGTCTCATTTGGCAGGGAAAACAATTGTACGTCTTACAACTTCTCTATACTGAAATCTCCATCCCGCGTCATCCTATTCATTCACTTTACCCCGCCAAATCCCATTCCGTCTCATTACCAATCCAACACTTCCAACTTCAAGCAACCAAATAGCATACTAATACCACACACAGGGTAGACAAATCCGTTGTCGGTAAATCCCTGACCGACGATGCTAGCCTAGGCAACGATATCCCACCAGGCGCAACCCTACATTTAGTTCTTGCCCTCCGTGGTGGTCGCTGTTAATTCCTCTATCTCATCCATCTCACTCTTCCGATCGTTCCGCTATTGCCTGATCCGTTCCGATCTCATATACCCCCTCCGCGAGTCCGCCCCTCGATATCCCATCTATGCACGCACATCTCCAACACCGATATCGATCCTACCCGCCGAATACCCCCCGCTTTCCACCACACTCGTATCTGTCAATACGCGGTATCCATCTCTCCACAAGCAAATGAACCCCCTCTCCTCGTAGGAGTCATGCGCAAAGTTCACACACGTATTTAGCCAGCAGACAGTGTTTCCCTCCTTCGATTTCCTACTTTTCCTGCAAATTATTCGACTACCATTTTCCTTACGATAACGATAATGAATCTCATGGCGGCTGGACGATGGGATATCCTTGTCCGATTTGTACCTTTTGTCGCAGATGGAGCGATCAATACTGAATGTTAGGCGGCTTCTATTTTACAAGCATTGACTGGGCATAGTGGTGGTGATGCTCTGAATCCAGACTTTGATGGTGGGGGTGGCTAGATGAGTGCATGCTCCAGAACAATTTAGAGGTAGATTACGAGCCCAAATAAAAGTGCATATGGAGTGTCTAGCCACTTTCAGTTCAATTGCTCACTTGTGAGGTGACCGAAAACAAACACTGGGTTATTTGCCCATTCATGTTTTATGAAATGTATCTCCAAGTTTAAATTGTTAAATGCATGCTCTCTCTCTATATGACGAGAAGGATCTTCTATCTATGTAGTAGTTAAAAATGATAACCGGTGGTTTAACTTAGCCCATGATTTCGTACTGTTAGGTATGCTTTCCAAAATTGTCCTAACCCCTTGTCCCAAAATACCAAATATATTCCCATGTCGCTCCAGCGACATTTATGTCCCCAATGTGATACCGCTTTATATCCATGCCCCTTTGAACCCCATTTACGACAAATAAACCATTTCTTGATTGATGCCCAAAAATAAATCAACAACATTCGATCCTTTGTATATACAGTTATGATCGAACATGCGAAACTCATCTCCTCTGTCTCTTGGGGCCACGATTGAAAACATCAACTTCGGGGCGTTTGCGAGGAGCCATCATTGGTTTTTGCGTAGGTTGTTGTGCACCTGGAGGGCCCGATCGAGTAGAGGATGCGGGTGGATTGTTAAATGGGGAAACGGAACGTGCTTGACGGCGACCTGGTACAGCGGGTGCAGCGATCTTGCGAGGCGGTGATGGGCGATATGCCTGCGAATTCTTAGGCTTCTCGTCGAACAAGTCATCATCGTCGTCTTCATCGTCCGAGTCTCCAACTACTGTGTCCTTAGCAGCTGGGTTACTGCGTTTGACACTAGCTTGTGCGTCACGTAATCTTTTTTCCCGATCCTCAAGTGAAGGTCCGCTTATTGCAGGAGCAGCTTTGAAGCTTTTGTGTTTGGTTAACACTTTCAAGGCTGGTTGATTGGCAATGCGAGTCGCATTGAGCATTGCTTCGGGCGCCCTTTTGACTTGTCCTTGTCGTCCTTGCAATAGATGGGCAGGTGTAGATAATTTGCTTCTGTGGCCAATTTCTCTTGCTTCGCGGCGGGCTTTGGTGAGTACACTTGCGCCATCCGTCATCCTAGTCCTGCTCCCTCCTCCAAATACCAAAGTACTAGGGGCAGCCTTGCCGCCGTACTTATTGTTTTTGAGTGGAACACCTCCATTATGTGCTATCATTCTTGGATCCCTTGGGATTTTTGGAAGTGCGCGCAAATCAACGACCTTGCTGTTGTGACTCTCCCTGTCCTTTTGCAATCCCAACATTGTATTTCTTAGTACTTCACGATCTCGCTCGACCTCAAGTGACTGTTCCTTATGGTATTTCTTGTATACCTTGTACCATCCTCGCGGATTCTTGGGCACATGATTCTTCGATCTCCAGTTTGAAAATTCGCGGGCAATAATCGCTTGCCAGAGTTCTGCGTCATGTTCAGCAATCTGCGGGCTATTGATTTCGATCCTGTGAAGTTGCTCTGGTGATCTAATTTTTCGGAGTATGTCCCGGATAACCAAGTATTCGCAGCCTCCGACATCTTCGAGAACTGGGGAGGGATTAGTATACGAGAGTGCAAGTCTCTGGGGAAGACGGAAAGGGGAAGACTTACCTGGAACGGCTTTCATACACGCCTTGGTGGCAATAGATTGGAGTGTTGGAGCGCCCTTCATTGTGTCTGTTTGTGAGAAGCTTGGTAGATGTACACAATACTTTGTCTCCAGAGATAAGTCAAGGTGAGCGGGGTTTGACAAGCTAATATAGTTTGTGGTTGATGTTGCAACAGCTACCAAGTTGAAATTGAAGTCCTGCTTTTATATTATTATCGAGCCAGTTGTAATATCGACTTGAGATGTTATTATAGAATCGAAATGTTCATTGTGAGAAAAGTTAAATGATATTATATGAAAAAAATAAATATTGAAATGAACAAAGAATTGGGTTATTGGGGGAATATATACTAAATAATGAAAATTAAGGAAGTATCGGTACAGCTCGGGACACCCTAATTCAATCACTTT
>JWJB01001359.1:0-13732 GCA_000812895.1 Rutstroemia sydowiana | reverse complement strand
GGAAGAGGGAGGGAGGGAGGAAAGATGATGAGTTTTTTGGGATGGATGAGGTGGGGAGGTTATGAGGACTTGGAGAGGAGAGGTTATGGCTATGGCTATGAACTGTGACGGTCATGAACCGACTGCAATGATCATGATGGTGATGGTTATGGGTGGTGGTTATATCGATCTGGCTTGGCTTCGTATGGCATGGAATGGCAGGGTAGGATTGCGATATTGAGGGTTTATTTGGTCGGTTGATCGGTTGGTTGATTGATTGACTAGTCGATTGGATGTCTTCTAGTCAAGCTGACTGATTTGAGTTGACTGACTGGTTGACTAGTCGACTGGATACCTTCTTCCACAGCCTTCACAGACATGACTTGACTTTGGCCAACAAGTCGATTAATCCACTGATCAAGCAATCGATTAATTGCTTGGATTATGGGTTATGGATCACGCCAGGTGTTTGAGGCAGATCAATCAATTGATGGATCTTTGGTTATTTCCTCTGGTTTTGGTTTTGGTTTTGGCTAGAATGTATACGAACGCGACTTTGCTGTATGTACTGTACAGCAAGCATCTTCCATTCATATACTTACTCATGCGGAATGAGCATACATGGGGTGGATATGTGTAGTGGGAAGTGGGAAGAGGGAAGAAATTTGATTTGGATTGAGGATGGTGTTAAAAAATGGGAGGGTGTTTGTTTGTTTGTTTGTTGGGTGGGTGGGTGTTTGAGTGGTTGAGTGGCTTAGTGATTGGTTGAACGTTTTATTGGGTTGGATTGGATTGGATTGAAAGTGTACATACGCTCGCATACATGTACATTTGTGGGGGCGGAGCAGATAGGAAGATTGAAGCACCCGACAAGCAAAGCAGTCTGATATTGGCATGGCATGGCATTCTGCGGTGTGGTACACAATTGACGGAGTGGAGATAATATTATTGGGGTTGGGGAAGAGGGGTTCTTTTGTATCTATCCTTCTTTCTTTCTTTCTTTCCATCTATCCAGACAGACAGACAAGCTGCAGGCATTTCCTTCCTATTTTAGGATATACGCTGCTTCTTTACTGGTGCTGGTTCGAGTTCTGGAAAGATATCAAGGTTGAGATCAGGGTCAAGAAACAAGAAGAAGGAGTGGAAAGACAGAGAAAAACAAAAAAGAAATCAATCAGATCTCAGGCATGGATTGATTGACTTTGACTTCAACACCAAGGGAGCGAGCGAGCGTGCGTGCTGTGTGTTTTTGGGTTTGGAGATGTGGTTGTTTGGAGATGTGGTTGTTTGGGTGACTGAAGTAGGGTGTTTGGTGATTGAAGTGAAGGTATTTTGGTTATTTTGCTTGTTTGGTTTCTGGTGTTTGAAGTGAAGTTGTTGGATTATGAAGTTGGATTATGATGTTGGATTGTAGTATTGGGCTGTGGAGTTGGATTTGTGGGCTGTGGTGTTGGATTATGATGTTGGATTGTGATGTTGAACTGTGGTATTAATGTATATATTTTGATGTGCATGTGTTGATTTGGATTATATTGCCAATTACCAATTACCAATCCCATACTCTACAATTCAAGATTACCAGTCAAGGCAAGGCGAGAAAAAGAAAGAGAATCCAAATCCATCTAGAGTACATATATTTTACCCCACACTAGGTACAATTCAATAAGATCATACCTACAACTACAGTACCTTCCATATCTACCCAACTCACCACCAAATTCAATTCACTTCACAAAACTACATTTTCAACGATCAAACATATATTTTATATTCTTATATTCTTTCCTTTCTATCTGTAATTGTACTATACTATACTACGTAAATACCATTCAAACCCCATAACAATCAAATACCATTTTTAATATTCGCTTTCGCTGTTCTGTTAACCATGTAAATGCCATTCATTCATTACATTACATAGCCAAGCCAGAAAAGGAAAGCTATAGTTGGAACCATGTATGAATGACCATATCATAAATAAGTTATAACCCCATTCATTGCCTTCAATTCCTATTCCCCTTTTCCCTTTCCCTCCCAATCCAATCCCTGGGTCCCATCAGAAAGAACCCCATTTAAAACGCCCTGTGATAACATATCGCACTATCAAGATCAAAAGTTATAACATTTTTTATCCCATAAACGCCGCTATGAAAAAGTAAAAGATCCATAAGCATATAAGCCTAGCCATAGCATAGCATACGCATGCCCACCCCCAAAACGCCATTTGTCCATTTCAAGGGTATCATCATTCCTATTTCCCAAACGATATGTCGAATTTTGCAAGTAAACAACCATGGTATCTATGAGAAGATAATCTCCACAAATCGCCGCCTAATAAGTCGTCCTTTTCTGCGATGTTCCTGGTCTCTTTCTTCGAGTTGCAGCCGGTGCCATTCCCACAAATACCTCGTCGGCATCAGTATCATGTCGGTCATATCGTTCATGACCAACAGTGATAAGTTTCACCACGTTTCCCAGCCCCACAGCGATACTATTCATGCCAACTCTGGTGACTGGCCCCAGTTTCCCAACTAGTAGTAGTTCGTCGTATTTGGAGTTCAAAGAAGCTGAGGTTTCATCACCTCTGCCCCCTAGACTCCAAACTTCCCAGCCTTCATCTTTGCCTGTATCTTCCTTTGCAGCAAGACGCCTGTCCATGGCACCACGTCTTCTAAGTCCACTACTCCCAAGACTAGGCGAATCAAGTATTTCGTGTTTGCCTTTGCTTACCCTGTTTCGTACACCAACAACATAACCTGACCCAACAACTTGCCAATCACCAGGATTTCGAACAACGTACGTCTTTTCGACTGTTTCGCGCCAGAGGCAGCATGTCTTGGAGCCTGGGGTTCCTGGGTCACGGAAGCAAATGGTATCACCCTCTCGATTCGGTAGGTAGGATTGCATAACCAGATCACCGCTGTCGACATGATTGTATACGATGGCAAAAGAGCCTAAGCCAACAGAGCCACATTGCGGCCTACGTCTTGTCGAATGGAAGCATTGCAATGTACCAGGCTTTATCGGCTCTGTACGGAAGGAATGCGTTACATTGTGAGTGAAGATATCAACCAGATCGACGCTATGGTTGCGTATCGCCAAAAATGAGGAGAGCGCGGGCAACGGAAGAATTGAAACAATCTCAGTATCATCTGATACCCAGGGGAATTTCAGATCTTCGGAAACCCATCCAGTCACTTCCTGGGTTGCGACATGTACACAACCGCGTTTGGAAGCAGTGAGAATTTTTGCTGGTGGAACAACGCCATTGGTGACAACCTTTTCTATATGTGGTTCGACGCAAACTAATGGGGTTCGACATATCTGGAGTTCACTGGCAAAGTTATCTTCCATGTGTAGCTCTGTCATGAGACCATTGTATCGAACAAGAACAACCGGATCTATAAGCTCTGATTGATTATGGCCCCAAAAGAATGCAACAGGTGGTCTGCCTCTCAAATCCACTGCCATCGTTGGGCCCCATCTACGTTCAGGAAGATTCCAAAGAGCTACCATATTTTTCGACAAGATGGCCAACCAGTTGGAATCATTATCGATGGCCATTGCCAATACTGGGAAAGGGTCTACGTCTGACTCAGGGTCTTCGATAACATAACTCTTGCCGGTCTGTGCATACCAGACTCTGATCCACCTGTCCAGACCAACCGATACAACAACACCCTCACGAGAGGCGGTCATCATAACCACATCTAGGGCATGGCCAGGACCAAGGCTCTTGACAGATAGCAAAGGGTCATCGCCATGTCCACCATTGGCTTCATCATCAGAAGACTCGTCGGAGAGTAAGTACTTGATAAAACGATTTACCAAGGTTCCAATAAGGAATACGAACAAAAGAAAATGCAACAATTGGTTGTTGAGGAAGTCGTAGAATGCAGGCAGGAACAGCCGAATACCATGGTGGTTTGGAGTGCGATCTGACCCATTCAGGACAAAGACTAGGGGATCATAAACTTGAGCAATGAAGCTGTGGCCGTTTGGTTTGACAATGTCCATTACTTCATGTACGGTTTCATGATCCTGTAATCGAAGCCAGGCGGTTGGTGTTCTAGCTTGGTGGACATCAACTTCCAGCACCGATGAAGCTATTGAAGAGCCCGACTTCAGTAGTTGCCGACTACTTTGCAAAATATTCTCGTCAAAATGCCATTGGCAGCCAAGAATTGCAATGATAACAACTAAAGAGCCGACGATACGAGTGGAGGGAACCTTTCCTCCACGAAAGACAAATTCTATCCATGGATTTGGCAAATTCCGTTCTGGTGAGGAGTATCGACGTCCACGGGTAGCTGCTAGGGTATCATTCAATTGCGGTCGCCGTACATCAATGCTTAAGATAGGAGCAAAGAACGTTAGTAGGTAGAAGAAGTCAAATGATAATGCAAAAAAAGCAAAGATACAGAACATGACTGATGCTTCCCCAACAATCTTCGATCCCATCCATAGAATCAAAAGTTTCTCGCCGACCCTGGCAAGAAAGATCGGGCTTAGCTTTCCAAATGCTTCGGCCATTCTAAGTGTGGGGTGATGTGACGAGGATGTGCCTATAACAGCCCTGGTAAGCAGTGACATGTTTTCTGTGCCACAGAAGACGACGACCAAGGGATACCATTCTCTCGGTATCATTGATAGATCCATCTTGAATATGGCGCAAACTGTAAACGTTGAAGTAAATGTGAATATCAACTGGGTGGTGGCGGCAATGAGTAAGCCAAGTCGTGACTTGAGTGCCCGGAGACCCCATAGAGTAGCTATGAACCACCACGCACCAAAAGCATAGGCCGTTGCAAGAAGGAAGTATTCCCATGTAGGGGTAGGTTGAAAACGGAATTCATAGGGTGTGCTAGCTAACGACTGGCCATCGGCAGGTACCATGCGCCATTGGCCCGATCCATCAGCCGCCATTTGTGATGCCCTTTCTTCCCAAATCTTTCCAATAGGCGAATCAAGCTTGTGTAACAAGGTGATAACTAATGCGTCAGCTGCAACCAAATGATAATCTTCAAAACGCTTCCCACTGAAAACAATGGAATGCCTTAGGGTCACATTGACCGAGGTTGACTGATGATGATTTGTATTGACGGTGTTGATGATATCGTCGTCGGCAGCAATAGCTTCTTTCGAGCATGACCAATATTGTAAGGGCGAATGAAAAAACCAAGACGAATTTGTCATACCATTAGCTGCGTGAAGGCTATCTCGTAAGTCCACAGACATATTAATTGCGGGGTCGATCAAAGTGATCTGATTTGATGCTTTCCGTGGGTTGAAATCTATGGTCGGTCCCAGGATGTTGTCCTGTATCTCCAATGCTGATTGTAGAACGTGGGGTTCTAAAGCTTTCATATAACTTCCTGTCTTATCATTAACACTTCTCCATCTATTGAACTATGTGCCATTGACCCACCATGTACCCAAATTGATCTCATAACCACATCGGGCTGTTGTGTGCTGTCGAGTCCTTTGAGGGGTTGTGCGGAGGACCAGACGTGGTGGGGAAGACTCGAAGCAGCTCCATTTGTAAATTCGTTCGAGAAAAGGAAGGGTAAAGGATAAATGAGTAGGGTTGCAATGACAGCAGATAGAGTAATAAAGGCCGATGAGTGTTTAGCTGCATTATATCCAAAGCGGGTGAATCTATCTCGAATTGGATGCTTTAAATCGAGATCGGGAGGTTCGGTTGTTCTAATAGATGAATAGAGTTAGTGATATAACCTTTAAACAGACTTGACTTGACTCGATATCAAGTGAGTTGCTAGCTTCCAAAGCTACATACCCTCTAAATGCATAAAGCAGGTACCAAATCATGGCGGCGGGATTATCCTTTAGTTTTGTTCTTGTTCTTGGTCTTGCCAGCCACAAATGGAATTATGGCGGCAGTACCCTTTGCAAGAACTTTTCTCTGAATCAATTACTTGATATGCGCCAGATTGATTTCTTGAAACTGCCAATGTTCAAACGGTTGTATGAGGAGTGAATACTATCTTTGTATTTGTGCTGGTGCTCTTATAATAAAATTGGAATTCGAGATTGAATGAATGTGCTATCATTGTTATCGCGGAGTGTGTTCGAAAAAAAAAAATTGTATTGGCATATGCAAGACGGGAGATATGGGAGGGAACCTTGAAGGTTAAAAATTGGCGGTATTGGATCGAAATGGCAACATAATTAGTTTTATTGTAACCTGGCTGAGTTCGTATAGAATTATTTGTAAATCGTAAATAGAAGAAAAATGATTCGTATAAAGTAGTGAATATATATGTGTGTGTGTAAATACCAGTATATATATTTATCGTCTTCTCTTTTGATTGATTTGTATATGGAATCCAGTAGTAGGTAGTAATTAGTAAGCGTTTTCTTCTTCTTCTTTTTTATAAACCCAAGATTCTATGCTTCTTCTGCTTCTTCCTGTTGTTCTTCTTCTTCTTCTTCTTCTTCCTCTTCTTTACCTTCTCTTCTCTTCTCTTTCTTCAATTATTAATAATAAAATTTGAATATAAGGGGATTTGCTGTCATTTTTCATTCATTCATTATAATTCCCGAACTTTGGTGAGGGAAAGAGTGAGAGGGCGGGCAAGCGATAGTACAGTACCAGTATATGGAAAAGAAAGAAAAGAAAAAGTTAGAAGTAGGAATATTTTCCCTTTCTGGTTAAACTTTTTTTTTTTACCTTTCCCATGTACTTACTTACCTTAGGGTAGTAGTACCGTAGTAAGCCGATGGTGGGTCTCTCTTCCTACTCGGATTGTGAGCCGAACGAATCCTGATACCTGATTTATGGTTGAATCCATCAGATTAACCAATGAGAGGGGAAGTTCTCTTTATTTTATGGAGTACCAGTATGTGCTTTAAAAAGCTTGAAGGCTCGAGTGCTTTTGCTTGCCTGTCATTTTGATACTTGGATGGATATAGGTATGAGTACCGCTATTTTTTTGGTGTTGATATCGAACATCGAGAACTCTAGACCATATTGTCCCATTCATTATACTTTTCAGAATCCCCTTTGATCCATATTGTTGATGCATACATAAAATGCTCATTCTTCTTCTTCTTCTTGTCCGGGGTTACCAATGATCCATTGTTTAGTTTTGAGTAAAAGTGCAGCTATCTTGTCCCGTACCATACTGTACTGTATTGGCAGAGGATGAATAGCTAGGTTAGCTACTAGGTAGGTAGGTATTGATAGGTATATGGTGCCTGTTTAGGAGGTATCCAGTGGGAAGATCCAAAGGGTCCCAGTTGAACGGGACGGAATGAGTTTGTGGACCAAGGGGGTACCGATGTGTTACTCTTTTAAAGTCTCGAAGTAACCAATTCGGAGAAAACCAATATTTGAGTCATCTAAGAAATTCTCGGTATAACCATAAATCCTTTTCTTTACCGGGTAATTTGAGCACAACATGTACAAAGACAATGTATTATCGGATCGTTGGCCAATCCAGCTGAAGGTTGTACTTACACACACTGTCTTTTTTGGTCCACGACTCCACTATGGTAGAGCAAAATGGATCCTGTATCATTCTCCTTATGGATCATTTTTTGTTTGGATGATGGATTCGAATATGCTCGAGCCGGGGGTTCGTTAAATAGATTCTTGGCCGCTTTTTCGAATCGTCGATTTCATTTTTCCACCGCTTCAATATATCTGTGGAGGCGAAGAGGACATAACTCCGCGGATGGCTTCGATGTTAATATCAATGATAGGAAATTTTTTCGACTTACTAGGGACTTTCATTTGGCTTTTCGCCACCACCATCATTACTGTACCTTTTCCATCTCATCTGAAATATCAATAATCCTTCTCGATTTCATATTATTCCACCGAGGCATCAAAATAATTACCAATATCAGCTGAACTCGATGATGAGGTATGTAGATACTTCGTAGATTGCAGATAGCTTCTCTTTTTGGTTTGCCCAACCTATTGTAATCCCCGCCATTGGAAGATGAGCGTAAGTGGCGGTTATCAGGTATTCAAGGTTGTACATCCATCCTGGGTTGGAAAACATGAGATATCGATAAAAGGAAAAGATCAAGCAAAATAATATAATAACGATATGCATGTAAGACCTGATAGAGTCATAGACTCAAAGGTTACATATTCTAGATAAGTACACCAATATGCGTAGGATTGATTACCTACAAAAAGAAAGACAAGTATGGGAAATCTTGAAACCCCTTCTTAAAAGTTTCAACTCTTTTTTTACTTCTCTTTCATGAAGGAAGTGGGAGTTTATCCATTACTATATAATTTTCCTTTATGCCTATTACCATGAATAAATACAATCCTTTTGTCAGATCTTCTCGATATCATTTCAAAAGATCATATGCTTTCTTCAATTCTGATACGTTTTGACAAGATTATCGCATGATTCTGCGGCACCTAGCTTAGAACAATGGCATTCTGGACCCCCTTTCTAGTGAAAAGCTGACCGAAAGAAGATCTACAACAACATTTGGCTGAGCTGGGTTTTGTTCTTACTTCCAATCATGACCCCTTCACATTCCCGAATAATAAATGAAATTCCTTTCCAATAGTTGTATTGCGGGGGTAAGAGCATGAATTGCGGTGGGGAAGAACAAACAACATAAATGGGGGTTCCTATCTTCTAGAAACTTCTACAAAATTACAGTACTGAGTTGATGCGTTGATGCGTTGTTGCTTGGATGTTTGGGTGTTTGATGATTACAGCGATGAGATGATGCATCATGTATGTACTTGTCACTACCGGTAGCAGCGTTCAGTTCTTCAATATTTTTAACTACAACAAGTTAAAATTCGTCTACAGCAAAACCCCGTTATAAGGATACTTTTTTTTAGCGCTTTTTCTAAGGATAATTGGGGGTATCCTTATGTCGAGGTATAACCTTATAAAATTCAGGCAGCAACCCCTTAAAAGTTCAGGCAAAAACCTAAAACTCAAGGCAAAAACCCCATATATAAGGCAAATATCCTTAGGATTTTAAGGATTTACTAATAATTGAGGCAATAATTTTATATCTTAGGCCAAAACAACGCTAAATAAGGATAAATCCACAATTATTTATATGGGAGCGGACCTTGATTCGTTAAGGATATCCTTATAAAGAAATTATCCTTATTTTACTAACAAAAATGGCCGGGACCCAAGAATTTATCCTTATAACGCGATTATCCTTATAACGGGGATCCTTATAACGGGGTTTTGCTGTACTGTAGATGACCTAAGTAAATTTGCAATTAAGGTAACTCTTTACGAACAGCACATCTAACAGGCGCCAATAGCTGGGAGTAAGAAAGAAAGGTAGAGGAAAACATCATAGCATGGCTATGCTGCTATTTTCCTGAAATAAATTGTACAAAAAACCAAGTAAAAAACAATAATAAGATACTTTGACAGTTCAAAGATCTTGTGGCATATTCATATATTTCGTATTGAACTGATACTTTCTTCAGACATGGTATGATGGTACGAGGTCTCATTCTGCAGGTAGCCGTATTGCGGACTTTTCGGGCTTGAGTGTATGGAATCGGACCGCAAAAGACAAGCCGCCAGTAACCCATTTCATTCACAACAACCTCACAATCAATTATCTCAATATTCAACTTTTACTCAATATTTGAATTTGTTATTAATTCAATCATCAAGTGAGGTTTGAACAACGTACTTCTTCAATACGAAAGCGTAGTATTTTTTGGAGGTTGATTTATTGAAATAAGTTAACAAATTTCAAGAATGGTTATCTGTACCATAGTTCTACTGTACCTGAGTTGTTGCAGGAATATGACTGACGACATTATCCAACCACAAGTCCTGACTAAGCTTCCATTAAGGTCTATTCTTATCGAAGTATTCCTGGTTCTTCCTTCGAGGCAAAAATATCAAAAGTACGCATCTATAGCATTTCGAAAGGGCGACGACATCAATTATGCGAACAAGTAGAGAAAGAACGGTGGACACCCGAAATTATTTCCCTAAAAGAATTACCGGCATGAAATCGTCATGTGTTTGGCTGAGCCCCAGAATGGCTACACCAAAAGGACAATTTGAACATCTTCACTCGGTTTAACTCGTTCAACCTGCTTGATTTGATGCTGCTATCCTCTCTCTATATCGGCATGTATATTTACCACGTTTTGAATTGCTGCCAGTGCCCTGTCATAATATACTTGCAGCCTCACCACTTAAAGAGGGCAATTGAACATTCAAGTTGTGTTCAATAGTTTATGAATTGAAAGGCAAGGTTTTTTCTCCATCATGAATAGCAATCTATTTTGATTGGGGTCTACAAAACAAAAAGGAAAACGGGTTTCCCTCGTTGCCTTTCAATATCGGGAAGGTACCAGGCTTCCTTCCTTTCTTCTTTCCTTTCTTCACCCACAATTCCGTCACTCGGAACCACTCTTACCTAAAAGGACATCCGAATTCTTTTCCTTCTTCTATTCTCTCATTTTATATAAACACATCCATTCTTTAGAATGAATACCTTTTAATTCCTCAATGATCTCTTTACAAAACGATGGACCTACATTATCCTATTATATACCTAAATACACAAATACCAAATACAATTCACGAAGAACTGCTACCATAAGAGATTCCATATCTCGACGATAACCCGGCATGGAATCATATGTTCCGTCAATCCTTGCGACTACAATCCTCTTTTTAATACTCGGAGTTATCGTTGTCGCTCTTCGATTCTATACTCGATTGATTGGAGGCAATCTCATTGGCCATGATGATTTCCTCATTCTCGCCGCCTTAGTAGGCATTTTCTGCAACTGCTGTATCATATGCTAATGAATTTGGTAGCTTCTCTATATCATAATGGCATCATTTCTCTTTGTCGGCACTCAACATGGCATGGGCCAACATGAAAAAGGATTGGATGAAAATGATATCTTGGAAAGCTCAAAGGTTTTGCATCAATTCGTTCGCCAGGATGTAACAAATGTTTGATGCTGACTGGGAATAGTACATTTGGTTCACAGTTTTGTTCTACTTGTACGTCGTTACCGCAGTCAAAGCATCCATGACCACATGCCTTCTTCGCCTCACCGTGGCCAGCCCAGTTTCATACATGCTTTGGGCTGCCCTTGCCGTCAATGTTGTAATTTGCCTCATAGCAAGCTTTTACATGATTTTTAATTGCGATCCAATCGATTACGCATGGACACAAGCCGATCCTGCTGCAGATGGGAAGTGCAGATACGATTCAGCAGACGCTCTTGGATATGCATGGGCCGGCCTCTCTATCGCGTTATACATACTTCTCGTCTTCACTCCAGTCATACTTGTGTGGGACATGCAAATGGACATCAGGAAGAAGGCGCTGGTTGTTGCAGTTCTGGGACTTGGAGTATTGTGAGAATACACATTCAGTGTTCAAGGCACAACCGCTAACAGTTTTTCAGCGCCGGTATCGCCAGTTGCGTGCGCATCTCACTATTTGCCATTGATCTAGATTACAGTGATCCACTTTGTACGTTCCAATAAGGCTTTTGTATTCCAATAGAATAGCTAACCTTTTCCAGACTCAATCTCGCCCATGTTGATATGGTCCGTTGTCGAAGCCGGGCTTGGAATTGTCGCGAGCTGCATTTCTACTCTCCGGCCTCTTCTCAGACATCTTAAAATACAAGGATTCGGCGAAACAGAGCCTAATCCAGAAGAGGGAGGTGGAGGTGGAGGTGAAGAACGAACGCATAAGTCGTCAACTGTTTCCCAAATCCTCCAAAAATTCAAAGGCACTGGCGCACACACAGTTACCGTGGTGCACAAATCAAGCCAGACCACGATTCATCGACCAGGTCTCATCAAACAGAAGAAGACATATCATGTCGATACAAGTAGGAAAAAGAGCGATGACATTCAGCATGAATGGGAAATGGAAGGAAGGGCAGGGAAGACCCCTGGGGTTGATGATGTTAACACCGGCGGTTGGTGAACCCAGATGAGGTCAATGACGGTTGGGGAGGATGAGTATCGAACAATTAGATTGATGGCTAGATGTCAAATCTTGATAAATGGGAATGATCAGAGACAATGAAATTGTGTACGTAGAGTTCAGGCTATTAGATTCAGTATTAGACTACTACATTCTTATCCAAAGGATTACCCATTACATATGTATCTCGATATGCTCTTCAACAACAAATTGATACATTAAACTCATTCAATAGATCGTGGAAGCTGTGGAATCGAAATTCTGTTTAATCATTTAGATCCTCAAAATATAAGCTTTTGAAAAACGGCCCGTGAAAAGACGCTATACAAGACGAAAGTCGAGCCCGAACCCTACCGGTAGCTTCTATACTTCCGTACATAGCCCCCACCTTAATTCTATGGTAATTAAAAATTAAATTACTACTAACTAAAATGAGGGTTGGCGTCAGGTACCTCACCACCATTTTGCATACTATCATGCGGTAGTAAGTAATTGATTGACCTTCTACGCGCTGTGCCGCGATAGGAATTAAGATACTAGTAGGCATACGGATCTGAATCCTCGTCTCGTACGAGAGGTTCATAGTATGACTAGTAGGTTCAAATAGAGAAGCAAAAAGAACAAGGCATTGAATCTTTTTGTCTCACCGATTTATTCTCTCTATCAATCGGATCGTTTTCTACATATAGTATAAAATTGATTTCTACCAGTGATATTTGGGGGTGGTGAATTGGTGTGGCCAGATAAGATTACACTGGTTGGGTTATTAGTTACACAGCTACGGACCTAGCTTGCTTTCTTCTTGAGGGGGAAAGAAGTATTTATTTTAACACCGTTCTTCCCTCTTCGACCTGCTCTTATTTTACAATGGCATATACGTTGACACTGCCAAATAGTTATTGGTCAACAGAAGCTCTTATATTTTATTCGACGATTGGAGCGCTGGTGTTTGGTACTATCTTTTTGGCGTCGTTCATTATGGGTTGGTTTGGGGGAAATAAATTTGTGGTGAAGGGAAAGGTTTGTGGTTTTTCGGTTCTTTTTATCTTCTTCCTTTCTGAACTTGTATTACTCATGATGTGCTGCTTGATTGTATTATGAGATCGCGCATCTGGGTTTAGGACTTCCTGGTTTTCTTTCTTATTCTTTTATCTCACATTTTAGAACTTGAACTTCGCACACAGAAAAACTAATTATGTTTACGCCAGACGGTTCTTATTACTGGTGCCTCGGAGGGAATGGGAAAGGGTGTTGCGGTTGAACTTGCACAGAAAGGTGCAAATATTGTGATTGTTGCTAGAAGAGTTGATAAATTGGAACTTGCGATGCAAGATCTAAAGGTACCCTCCCTAATCCTTTCTACTTATTCATAAACCACTCATTCACATACAATAAATCCTAACAACTTCCTCCATCAGGCCGCAGCGACTTCTCCAACCCAAAGATTCCATTTCGTCTCCCAAGATGTTGGCGAACCCAACGCAGCAGCTCGAATCCTTTCCGAAACCATGGCATTCAATAACGGTGCTCCCCCCGATATCGTCTGGTGCGTCGCTGGCATGTCAATCCCACATCTTTTCCTCGATCTCGACATCCCTACAATGAAAAAACAAATGGATATAAACTACTGGTCCTGCGCCGACATGGCACATGCTATTCTCGGCATCTGGCTATCCCCCGAACATGCCTCCTCGCCCGGAAGCAAAGACCGCCATTTGATCTTCACTTCTTCCGTCGCGGCTTTATATACATTTGTTGGCTACTCTGCTTATTCTCCCTTGATGCGTTGATGCGTTGTTGC
>JWJB01001352.1:0-11740 GCA_000812895.1 Rutstroemia sydowiana | reverse complement strand
AATTTGAGAAAACCAGATCTGATACACTAATCTTAGATTTATTGTCTGAACCTTCGTGTAATCTCTTGGTAGCAGGAAAAAAGTACAAGAACTTTCTATCATGGACCCCACATGTATTTAATGTGCAAATAGAAGTCGTGCTGAATTGACATATCAGACCAGCTATTGCGGCTGAGCAAACAACCTTGGGAGGTTACATAGATGTCTGTCATCTGCGCAGAGCGAAGTAGCGAATCAACGTGTATCTCACATGGTGAGATCAGATAAAGAGCACAAACGATGTGCGAATTGGGAAATTTATTCTTTGTTCCTTTCGTGCCCTACAAAAAATTAATCTATCATCATTGTATCATCACCATCCACAGTAGGACCTTCGGGTTCAATAACAACACCTCTACCTCTTCCTGCAAGCAATTCTCTCCTAACCTCTGGACCAATCGCTGAATGCCCTTTCGTCAAAAGTAAATCTAACAATGATTCTCTCTGATCTTCTGTAATATCATTTCTATACCTCTGGGCAAATGCTAATAGACACTGATGCCATATAACAGGTAGCTTTGTGTTGTCCGACTCCTTAACACCGTCCATTCCAGAAGCTAGATCTTCAGGTTTAACGCTGGCAGGGTCGACACTTCGGAATCGCATAAAATGGAAAACGAGAGAATCTACAACTTGATATGGGAGAGCATATTTCTTGTCCAACAATGCTTTAATGAAGATATTTGTTGCTCCACCGCCCTCAGTTCCGGCAGACGATTCTTGCGCGGCAATATCACAGAGACCTTTGATCGCTGCAGCAGAGTGTAAAACTGGAATTGACACACGCACAAGCACACCGGAGATGATGCGTGCTTCGCGAAGTGTGCAAGTACCGCTGCCAACTAATGGAAATAAGAAACCTTTAAAGAAGGCAGCTGGTTTATATAGGCCCTTCTTCAAAGACCTGAATAGATGGACATTCAAATGGTTGGTTTCGCGAATATCTTCTCGTACCTTTTCGAGCAATATCTGTTCCATAAATCTTTGTGCGATGACTGGCGTTCTTGATACAAATATTCTTGTTGCTTCGTAACATGCGTTTGGTGTCCATTTGTCAGGTCGAGTAATTTGAATGATATCCTCCCAATGTGGGACTGAAGGGAGGATTTTGAATGGTTTGGGTAATTTTCCTGATTTGTACCGCGACAAGATTAAACCAATTCTATAATACTATTAGTAAAATGCGATGTGTTTGCTGGGATCTGAACATACTTGGTGTAAACTTCTAGTACTTTAGGGTGCACCTCAAACCCATCTTCTGGTGCCCCTGATGCCTGCGCTCCAGGTTGTCCAGATTGTTTCGCCTCAAACTGCGCAATCCGCTCCATAATCATTGCTGTCAAATCTTGATTCCGCTCCTCATGTTCGTCGTCTCCCGAACCTCCCCATCCTTCTTTTAACATTTGCGATGGATCATCTCCTCCGGGGAAGAATTTTCCAAATGTATCACGATCCTCGGGTGCCAGTTCAATCTCCTCCACAACCTCATCTTCTTCGCCCCATTCCTCGCCATCCTCATCGTCGAATTGCGCTTCTTCTTCCTCAAATCTTGAACCGAAATCGAATGCAGTGTTTGGTTTCGCTGGTTGGTTTTCTGCTTCCGCCTCGTCTACCAATTCTTGACCAATATCTAGAATTCTTCGCGAAGATTTTGAGTCCACAAAGTTGTCTCCTTCGTCCTCATGTCTGGATTTTCGTTTTGTGGATTTTGTTTTTAAAAGACCAGTGGCGGTAAGATCATCTTCGAGAGGTTTGTGTCGTCGTCCTTGTCGACCGGCATCTTTTGGGTTTATTGCCCTTGGCATTGTACTATTTTGCAAGAGCTAGAGTTGGTGGTTGTGGGAGGATTGTCGTTCAATTCTTATTAGTACAAAGTTGGATTTTGAGAATAATTTTCTAAAAAAAAAAGTTCAAAATTATTTTCTGTGGACTGAAAACAACGCTAAGATAAGCCTTTCCCCGCCCCGCCAATAAGCTAGCTGCTTTAACATGAACCTAGTTTTTACGTAAAGCGGCATTAGATTCTGGTGGGTGTGATGATGAAATGTTTCCATACAAACAACTTCCTCCACGTTTGCCAATATCCGAATAGATTTTAACCAGATCTCTTTACCTAGTAACTATATCCAATTATTAATGTCTCAAAACACTACATCTTATCTCATCGTCGGTTCGGGCGTCTTTGGTACATCCACTGCTTATCACTTATCAATTGCCCACCCTAATTCTTCAATAACACTTATTGATCGTTCCCACAACTTTCCTTGCTCTCTTGCCGCTTCTCATGACTACAACAAAATAGTCCGTGCCGACTATGGCAACATATTCTATTGCGAACTCGCGCTTAAAGCGCGTGAAGTTTGGAAGAATAATCCTCTATACAAGCCATATTACCATGAGTCAGGACTCGTCAATGTTGATGACACTGGCCTTGGACGAAAAATCATTGGTAATTACGAAAAATTAGGAGAGCAAGATCACCAGGCTAAGATTGTAAGTCCTGAGGAAACGAAGGTGATGTATGACGGGCTCTTTAATGGAACGGATTGGACAGGTGTGCAAGATGTATTTGTGAATGAAGGTAGCGGGTGGGCTGAAGCAACACCAGCTGTTGCAAAAGTGGTAGAAGCAGCAAAGGCAAACGGTGTTCAATTTGTTGAGGGTGACGTTGAGAGCCTTCTTCTCGACGAGGAAGGTGTTTGTTTAGGTGTGAAGACTAAGGATGGGAGAAAGGTAAAAGCAGACAAGGTCATCCTGTCCACGGGAGCGGGTACTGCGAAATTGCTTGCCGATACTGCGCCAAAACAGCTTGACCTCCATGTCGAAGATCGAATAACTGCCGCAGGTGTTGTTGTAGGACATGTGAAGCTTGGTCCGGAAGAGTACCAAAGATTCAAAGACACTCCAGTGTTTATACATGCTATTCAGAATGTTCTAGGTAGGTTTCATTCCGAGACAAGCGAGCTATTGTAGCTCAAATTTGTTCAGGAGAAGTACTACCCCCAACTAGCGATGGTATCCTGAAGTTTTGCGTGGATGTTAGTTTCAAGAACACATTGAAGCATGAAGGCTCGGAACAAATGATCTCTGCTCCACCGGATCTTCCCGATCAGGCACAACATGCTGTCCCTCAAAGTCTGCAAGACGAATGCCACAGAGTGATGAAAGGTATATATGGAGAGGTGATTGGTGATCTGCAGTTTGAATCCTTCCGCATATGTTGGTGAGTGCAATTTTGTCCTTGATCCTGTGAAGATTTGGATGGACCGGCAATCACAATAAGAACCCTTGGTATACAATCATTTATAAAATATCCAGGGACGGGATTACGCCAAATCAAGACTTCATAATATCAAGCCATCCACGATGCCAAAACTTATACATCGCAACTGGTGGATCTTTTCATGGTTGGAAATTTCTTCCAATCATTGGGGAGTACGTTGTGAAGTTGCTAGATGGCGAGCTTGACGAAGCTCTTGTGAAACGATGGGCATGGGATCGTGATCAAAAGGGCAGTGCACACGAAAAGATCATACCCAAAAGGGAGTTGAAGGATTTGAAATGATCTTATATTGGAAATAACGACACTTCAGAGTATATATATTTTCAGGCTCGTTGTACTGCACCTGCAACGAGTACCAAGTGGGGAAAGCATTTGCTCCAGACTCGTCGACTATACCAGCTTTGACATGCAAATTTTAACCACCGAAAGATAATCATAGTAGAATCTGTGCTTCTCCAGGTTGCAAAGTTCCATTACCAATAGCATATCCATGTGCTCTAGCCACCAAAGAATAAGGTACCAAATATCTATACATTCATTAGTAACCTAAACCCAATCTGAACCGAGAACTTCAATTCACGACTTACGTATCAAGAAATGGCAAAACCTCCGCAGCACCAGGTGTATTTCGCCTACAATCAACCTTAGTAAATAACTGCATATAAGCATAAAGAATCACATACCAATCCCTCATCAAATCCATCGTCATCCCAAAAAGACCCATAAGATGCACACCAGCCTGTTCCATTCGTCGATTCGCATCCGCAGCTAGTTTATCACTGGTTGTACCACTAGCTTCTGTGTTTGCCCAGACATCATATCCGGCTTCGACAAGGGATAGAGCTAGGAATGATGTACCTTTTATTTATCATTAGCGATTACCGTATTTCAATAATCTGCATTTATTTGTATGCTTCAGGTGCACTCACAAACTTCCGTAACTATCCCTCCAAGAATCACCTGCTTCTTCCCTGTCGCCTCAACAGCAGCACGGAAATCAGCATTATCCCATGCATTTACTTCGCCTTGACGCTTGATATATGGAGCTGTTGGATGCATCTATATATCAAAGTAAGTTTTGCACATCCAATCTCACATCCATACAATCACTACAGTATAACTTACAGAAATAATCTCCTCAGGCAAAGCATTGTTCGGACCTATATCTCGTCAGTCACCAATCAATATCCAAGATTTATGAAAGCATAACAAACATACCAGTTTCAGCAGAAGTAGTAAGAATAGTAGGAAGATCAAAGATATTGGCTAGTGCAGCGTGCCCGAGGATGTTTTGTCGGAATACGACGGGATCGTAATCGCGCACTAGTTGGGAAAGTCCGATTTGATGGTCGACTACTAGGAGGGCCTGGAATGTATATTAGGTTCGTTCTTTCGTGGGGAAGGGGGAAAGCGGAGATGGGGTAAGAGATCGAAGGTTGGTGACTTGACTTACGACATCGCTTTTGTTGAGTCGGTCGAAGGTATATGCTTTGATATTGTTAGCTGCTTTATCATACATGGAGTGAAATGGAGAACAAGCGTACCATTGACAGAGACGGCTGATGTCAAAAGAAGACTGTATGTGTTGGAGAACTTCATATTGCTTGATAGAGAAGATGAGTTAAGAGAAGATGTGATATTGATGGATATGATATTATTCTGAAAGGATGGTTTAAGAAAGTCCTGCGAACAACCCGAACTCTTTATACAACTCACCTCTTATCGCCGCCCGACTTTTGATTCGACAACTCAGTCACAAAAAGTACACGATCCCCTCACTCACCGCTAGGTTTCCATATCATTCTTCTGAAAACTCAGTAAAAGACCAGGTCCCTGGCAACAACCATCAACACAAATCATTCCCTTCCTTCCCCAGCAAGGCTAAGCTACAACTTAAACGGTGTACATCATTCGTTCACTCTCCTTTGCCACATCATAAATCACAAACCTCAACTCAAAAAACCTACTAATTTCAAATTCCCTCACCTGCGCGCCAAGATCATAATGAAGCTATTCACGAAAACAACCTGCACATGTACAGTATAAGTGAATACCCCAGCATGGTGGCTTTTGAAAAGAGAGCTGAACATCTTGCCTCTGTCCGCTAATCTGAAATCAGCTATGCCAATTCTTTACTCAGCAATTAATTCATGCTCAATGTAACGCTATCTACCTTTTTTTTTGCGGGACATTCAGCATTTTGTAATGTTTACATCATGATTATCATATTTCTTCTCCCCTCTTTTCAGAATTCATTAATGCATATATGCATGCGGGATACTTCTTCGCTTACACACTTGCGCGACTTTCAGGGGTCATACTGTACCAGTAAGCAAATAAACCGCTTTAGTTTAGAAATGATTGATGATTAATCTACGGATGTGGTATGTCAGCAATATGTATTATCATATTGTAATAATAATGTATTGTAAGTATGAACAATCTTTAGGTAATTCTCCGAGGTGGGATTGTTTGGAGTAGTGCTTGGTGTACTGTAACTTAGTACGGTTATTAAGCTTTGTACATCCTGTTTAAAGCCGCTGTTCTTGAAAATGTGGATTACTTCATGATTGTGAAAGCATGAGGTAAGTATTGGGTAAGTTTTCTTGGGGGGATGTGATTGATTGAGGATGTGCTGTGTGGCAGTGTTGTACTATCTAGAAACTAGATTCGCGAGTTGGTGTAATACCTAAATCTATCATCACCTCACGACATAGTATCCAAGTACAAGTACAAACCACATCCCAAAAATGCATTCACCTAAGCTCGAATTATCATTCAAGCTTGATTTACTCTCAATCTTCTTTCATATGTATTCTTCAAAATTTCATGCGGTGGAAGGTATCTACAGTATCACTGCACCGATTCAACAACCGATATTTGGTTTGCTACAGTACCTGTAGGTTTCTTACCGTATTCAATTTGCATTGCGATAAATATACTGTGCGCTAGCAGTACTATCCTTCAACAGCTTAAACTCTACGAATATAGAACTATTGTCTATCATGATGGAACGAATACTTAGTGTAGGTATAAATACTAAGCTAATTATTCAATATACAATCTTCCTTCTTCAGAAGAATATATACACATTACATTCCACCCCTTCCCCATGTTATCACTCATCTCTATATCAAAGACAAAAACCTTGCTATTCAACTCTTCCTCACATATCATATCTCATTCATATCGCAATGGGTCTTACACTTACAAGTGAGTAAGTAGCTTGTATGATGGCGGGAACACCATCACGGGTATATTTGGGATCTAGGAAGTCATAAAGTACCATATATAAGATTTTCAAACATATATCTCGTTATTCCATTAAATCAATATCTATCAATCGTATCTTTTTTATCATATCATCTTGATATCATATATCACCCAACTCCATATAGAAATCAGGTAATTTACATTAAAACCACGCTCGCTCCAAAACCCATTCTCAAAAAAATCAAAAAATAAAGAATCGAAAAAGAAATTTCTCATCCAACCCAACCCAACACAATAACCCCGCCGCTCCCCGTTCAAACAACCTCCACATGCGCCGGCTTCTCCGTCCCATCCTTCTCCAATCTCAATCCCGACCCCTCAATATTAGCTCTAAACACATCATCTTCCTCAACCAACTCCCTCATCACAATCGCATGCGCATCCTTCGCTTTCAACTCCCCACTAAACAATCTATCCATACTTTCCAACGGAACACCCTTCGTCTCCGGCACCAAAAACCACACAAAAACAATCGAACACATCATCAAGCTTGCAAAAAATATAAACACACCATATCCCATCGCGGTAAACATTTGCGCCGTGAACCTCGCAACTAGGAAGTTGAAAAGCCAGTTTGAGGCTGCAGCGAATGCTTGTCCAAGCGTACGCACGTTTTGGGGAAACATTTCGGAGTTGATCACCCAGGGGGTGCCGTTCCATGAAGGAGTGTAGGATGCCGTCCAAAGGTAGAAAAATGCCATTGCGGATTTACCACCTGAGGTGAGAGTTGCGCTGGGATGGGATGACGGAGCTGCGATGGCGATATAGGCTCCGACGTAGTAGAGACAGATTGCGCCGGCGAAAGCACCATACATGAGGAGCTTTCTGCGGCCGAAATTATCGATGAGGAAGAAGAGCCAGAAGAGGGTGACGACGGCTTTTATAACGCCGAAGATTCCGGTGGTGAGGAGAGAAGAATTCGTGCCTACTACTCCAATGGCTTTGAATACTGTGGGGGAATAATAATTGATAGCGTTGATACCGGAGGCATTTTGCCAGAAGAAAAGAGAACAACCGAGTGCGAAACGGTACATGACTTTTCGATCGCTTCCTAGTGCCTTGAATGGTTGCCAGAAACCGAGGCCCACGGTGGAATGTTGGTGTTCAAGTGCGGCGTCGATGGCAGATACTTCTTCTATCATGTACATATCATCAGATGAAAGTTTTCGAATCCAGCAGAGGTTTTTGAGTGCTAGGTCGCGTTTTCCGCGACTCATAAGCCATCTTGGTGATTCTTTTACGAAGAAGAGTCCGGCGAACATGAGTCCAGCTGGGATGAGTTGGATTGCAAATGGGATAATCCATTGTGCGTGATCACTGGGCATCGTTGTTGAAACTCCATACTGTATTCATGTTAGTGAAGGGATTCTTGATTGGAAGAATGGATAGACTTACGTTGATCCAAAATCCCACAACTCCACCAATCTGCCATCCCATCTCATACAGGCCCACTAAACGTCCACGAATAGCAGGAGGAGCAAGCTCGGAAATATAAATAGGCGTCAAGTTCGAAGCACCTCCGACTCCAATACCTGCCAAGACTCGGCCCGCATATATCAAACCCAATCCACGCTGTCCATTTGCACCCAACATTAGACCGGAGCCTAGAACAAAGATGGCAGAGAAAAATTGGAGGCCGAGTTTTCGACCCCAGTAGTGGCCTGCTATATATGCGAATAGAGCCCCGAAGAATGCACCGGCTTGGTAAACCGAGACGATGTTTTCTGAAATGAGATTGGCTTCGTTTGCTGAGTAGGCTGACCAATTGAACTCATTCTTAAAGGAGTCCAAGGCAATCGTTCCGCCAATGAATGCAGAATCATATCCAATCATAACTGCACAGAAAGCAGCTCTATATATCAATTAGTCCAGTGACATGTTTTGATTCTCATGATGACTTACACCGTCGCGCAGCTGTAGACGCGAAGATTGTAGACGCATGATGGGGTTGGCCGGTCTGGGATATCAGTCAGTACTGGTTCAGCTCTACTGGTGATACAGAGTATCCAAAGAATATCGAAACATACCTTCTACCAATGTCAACAGACCCATTTTGAACCAGTTTACTTCCAAATTCCTTCTCCTATAAATTTATCGTGTTCCAGAACTTTCTCACAAAAATCTTGGCGTTGAGAAAATTCTTCAAGGGGGGAAAATGCTACTAGCAAGATGAGACCCGCTTCAACTTAGATGGTAGGATGAATATAAAAAATGCGAAAGCGCATCAGGGTATGAAAATGATACAAAAATGAGGATATTGAAAGGATGAACAAAACGAACAACTCGTAACGGAGGACCAAATTTATATGTATTGTTAAATGAGTACTTTAGAGTTTGGTGAGAGTGGGTTTGACAGTCAGCCTTTTATTTTTCTTTTTCAAAAAGACCCTTTTCCCTTTTTCCTGGGGCCCCGCCAAGTCCTGAACATTATTTAGACTCTGGGGTAAAGATTCAAATATTCCCCATGGACATAATCCTGGAAAGTAAACTAGGATAACCTGTCGGTGCAGATAGAACCTTTAGTGGAGAAGACTGCTCGTGTAGAATGAATGAGAATTGATAGTCATTGTTCTAACGATTCAGGGTGGTTGGTTAGGAGTATGTTGGTAAGATTGTGGAGATTCAATATAGATGATAAGATGGGGGGAAAGACTTTTGCCCCAGTACATGGTTGTACGACGACGCTATCAGTCGTAAAGGAAGGGGAAGCGTAAGCGTTGAACGGTTGGCGACACAAATCAAATTGTCTTGCCAATGATAGGACATCCATGTTGTTTCTCCGCATGGGGAATTCGCGGGGTATTTGATTTTGGTACGTTCCAAAGGCGGAGAAGAACACAACTTCTAGAATTGTATATAAACGGTATCGGTACCGTATACAACAACAAGTATCTCGTACACAAATATGTGATATCCGATAACCAAGAAGCTTTAGCCTGTGTCGTGGCTCCGCAGCATATTCTGGTATCTCTTGCCCTTTACTAAAAGGGATTGGATATGTATAAGCTCGACACCGCTACAGCAAAAGCATTAGAAGAAGTAGAAAGTACAATGCTCATACCCCAAAGTACTCGAGTAGTAGTCAATGAGGTTTGTATTTATTACTCTTATAACAAATCCAAACGACCAAAATTGGCAGAACATGAAGATTTGCCGACCAAATCCAAACGGAGCCACTTTTTGCCATGCACATGCACATGCATCAAAGAATCAAAGTAATCAACGTGACTTGTTAAGAATTCTCATTTAGGATTTAAAAGCCGATGCTACATTACTATATTAGAGTTAAATGCGGGGCAATCTTTCAAAGTTTATGCTGGACACTGAACCCTTACCTTAAACCTGGACCCTTGTCTCACTACTCCTTCACCCAAGACCAGGGCATAAACCATAAACCATAAACCATAAACCAACCGGCTAAAGAATACTGCGGGGTGTTTTGTGTGTGTACTGGAATGCCAAGAGCCGACTTCTCCGACCTTTACAGTAACTTTTAAAACTCCAATAATTTTCAAACTTTTTCAAATACCATAAAATCATCTGGGGAGAACCAGCTTATGAACCTATCACAGACATCAATTTAGTACATTTCCCTTGTTTTTAAGATCAAGGTATGAAATATATACTCAATGATTGGATGAAATCATAAAATGGATATAGAATACGGTAAGTGTGGATTAAAGCTATCCATGTTTGAGATCTCTTCATTGTTTTTCCGATAACATATGGTATTTTTATTTTTATTGTGTTACGCACCAATTTACATTGGAAATAGAAAACCAATACGTCAAGAAGTTAAGAGGGGTAGCATATATCCATTCATTTGTATTTTTATTATTACAATTTAACTACTCTAGATCTATCTCATTGACAAGCTTCATTCATCTTAACTTACTATCTATCTTTATCCGTTCAATTAACATTGCAAAAGTCTTCTCTTCTCAGCTATTAACAACCCGGCTACTGCTCAAAATATATTTCCCGCCTCAATACTGTCTTGGATTTGGTCGAATCATTGCTTTCCTGTTCTAATACAGTTCCCGGATAACAAGTTGCAACAATGGCATCTGCTACAAACGACACAGCTCCTTCCTCCACACTTGTGGTTCCTCCTCCAGATATCTCTCATCTAGATAGGGTGGCATATCTTTTTGGATATCCAATTGCACATTCACTGTCACCTCTTTGTAAGTATTCACTTGCCGTCTCCTACATATCTGCAACATAGCAGGTGAATGTGGAAATGAATATATTCCATTCGTTCATCTCATTTCTTTCCCTCAAGATATTCCACATCCTTCAGCATCCACCATATCCTACCTTATATCCTTCCTTAAACACCAGCTAACTTTACTCCCCCCTCCAGTCCACTCCACAATCTTCAAATCCCTCTCTCTAAACTACAACCAATTCCTCTACGAAACCCAAGTACTCGATGATTGTCTCACCCTCACCCACGATCCCAAATGGGTTGGCGCCAGCGTAACCATGCCATTCAAAGTCGCCATACTCCCGCATCTCGACCAGCTCACCCCCGAAGCCACCGCCATCGGAGCCGTCAACACCATCTACCACCGCACATCCCCCACAGGACAAAAACTCCTCTGCGGCACCAACACGGACTGCATAGGAATCCGGGAAGCCCTTCAACGTAACGCTTTACCAGAAGTAATCTCTTCAGCAAAGGGTAACGCGGGTATGGTAATCGGAGGAGGAGGAACCTGTCGCGCCGCCGTCTACGCACTAAAGAATTTCCTCGGCTGCACCACAATCTACATGGTCAATCGAGACAAAGCCGAATGCGACGCCGTAATCTCAGAATGTACTGAAAAGGGATTCGGCTCAAATCTAATCTACATCTCCTCCATCTCACAAGCCGAATCCCTCCCCGCACCCCGCGTAATCGTCAGCGCTATCCCTGACTTCCCCCCTGTCTCCGAAGACGAGATTCGTGCGCGGGGAATCATAAGCGAGTTTTTGGGTAAAGAAGAAGGTAAAGGAGCGATATTAGAAATGTGTTATCATCCCAGTCCGGATACACAGATAGCTGCGTTGGCGGAAGAGAAAGGGTGGATGGTGGTGGGCGGTGTAGAGGCTATGATCTGGCAGGGTTTGGAACAGGATCGCGCGTGGTTGGGGGTGGAG
>JWJB01001350.1:0-12908 GCA_000812895.1 Rutstroemia sydowiana | reverse complement strand
GAATCCTAATGCTCCAGAGCCCACCATTCGGACACCCACCGGCACTCATCCAATCACACCCACCGCCAAATCCTCCACAGCAAAAACACCCCAGTGGCGTGAACTAGTAGTTTCACCCACATCCCCAGACTCAACACATACCACCCTTCACACCCCGAAATCTCTACAAAACTCTCCACCCCCCGAGTTCCAGCTAACCCTATCCCGCGCCTCAACTCCCCATTCTCTCTACCTCCCGGAGATTTCTTCTCGTTACAAAGCTCTCAAAAACACGCCCGGCTCCCTCGTCGAGATATCTCCCGAGTCGCACGCAATAGCTAGCGAATTTTCGGCCCGTATCGGCGGTTCTAAAGATCGTCCTAAGTTGGCTCCCTCGGGTGCTGCATTAATCCTAGATTATGGGCCGTCTTCTACGATTCCCACAAACAGCTTGCGAGGAATCAAATCCCACAAAATTGTGTCTCCTCTTAGCGAACCGGGTCTAGTGGACATCTCAGCGGATGTGGATTTCACGGCCTTGGCTGAAGCGGCGCTGATTGCAAGCGAAGGGATTGAAGTTCATGGGCCAGTGGAGCAAGGTGATTGGTTGGAAGCTATGGGTATTAGAGAGAGGGTGGGAATGTTGTTGAATAAAGAAAAGGATACACAAGAAAAGAAAACTAGGATTGAGGGCAGTTGGAAGAGACTCATTGATAAAGGCCCTAGTGGGATGGGAAAGGTCTATAAAGTTATGGCGATTGTACCGGAACGTGGAGGAAACACAAGACCGATTGGTTTTGGTGGAGATGTAATTCCCGGAGCGGATGATCGATCGACTGCTTGAATACGTTGAGCATACTTATTGCACCGTAGCTGTATCTTTTCAAATAAACCCAAACGACTGGTGATAAGCTTGCAAGTTGCCTGCTTGTTCATATTGCAAACGCCAAGTGTGTCTCTATGCCGAACTACTTTATTAGGTTCGAGGCCTCGGTCTTATCGAACGGTTATTTGATTATCAATCTTTTCCAGCCTAGATCAAGATATTGGAAATATTATGATTGTGAAGCAGCTCTTTCCTAATTAGCACCCAGTATGCCTCATAAATCTATCTAATTTTTAAAAACGCTCAGTTTTTTATTTCACGCCTCTTCAGCTACTTGTTTTTGGAACAAGACAACATCATTTCGTATATCTGCAACCAATCGTTCTCATCTATGCATGGAAACAGATGTGCCTTGCCAGATTTTTATTACGGCAGAGTTTGGCGTGCATAGAAAAAATGATTGGCCTTGAAAACAGGATATAAGGCGGCTAGCAACAAACGGATTCGGTAACTACCCGGTGTGGGGGCGCATTTCCGTTTGTATGGAGAAAAAGCAACGTCTATGAGAACTGATCGGTTGATCAATAAATTTCTTTTTTGGGGCCATATATTTTGTGCATTAATTCCCTGGGCTATCAAGATCAGAACCGTCAAAATCCACATACCTAAGTACTTTTCTTTGATCGCCATCACGAAAACACCCTTATTGAAATCATGACCTTCGACCAAGACAAATACGATGACACTGGCTATGATGACGATACCTCTACCGTTCACACAGCTATGACCCCTCCATCTACTACCATGGCCGATAACGATGGCGAAAGTGATGGCAAGAATGATAACCCACTCATTTCGAGCTCCGTCCCCTGGCCCGACTCTACTTTCCTGATTCGCGCCAGTTCATCTGGAAAACTTTTAAGCCTAGAAGCTGGAAGGGTCGTTCTAGCTCCACCGGGCGAAAATGGTAATTCTATTCATGTGAGCATCTTTCTATCAGCTTCCGCAGTTCACCGAATCTATGCGTTTCCTATTCTCTATTTCTACTTCCTTCCCAATTCCACTAAACCTATGTTCTTGATAGTGGAAATGCACCGAAGACAAAGGGTGGTTGTTTTTTCAAAACACGGCATCAGGTCGTTATCTCGGCCACAATTGGCATGGAACTCTGGTTTGTGATGGGAGGAACCGTAAGGATTGGGAGAGATTTGTTGTAAGGTCTAGACTAGAGGGGGGCTATTACTTGCAAGTGACACATTGGGACAGGTTGTGGAAAATAGGTTTTAAGAATGGTAATTTGATGAAGGTTGAGGAAGGAGAGTGGGGGCTTCCTTTCAAGTCTGGAGAGAAAGAGGGGGAAGTGATTGTTTGGGAGTTTGTCAAAGTAGGGTAAAAGTAAATGATTGGTCCTGGATGCAGGGGGCCGAGTTCAAGGCGGTCTTCGTCGATTATTGGCTACAGATTAGACCAAACGCAAAATCAAAATCAAAGTCAAACGGCACCTTCATTTAGTTACACATAATAATTTGTTGATCGCGAATAATCAAATAGCTAATCAATTTTCTTCGATCACCACAACGAAAAGAGCCTTCTTGAAGTCATGATCACTGACCAAGAGAAAAGATGTAATGCTCCATATGGCTTTGACGATGATAACTCCACTGTTAACACGGCCGTGACTCCTCCATCCACCATCATGGACTTCAACGATGACGAAAATGATGGCAACAACGATGGTCCATCTGGCTCTGTCGACAGTAGCTCTACCGTTTACACTCCCAGAACCCCTCGATCTTCGTCCACCAGAATGACTGATAACAATACTAGAAGTCATGGCAACAATAATGGCCCATTTACTGGTACTTACACTTTCAGCGGCGAGTCTATCGTATTGATAGTGGGTTTATTAGTTTTGGCACTGTCTTTGGTTTTCTTCTCCTATGGCAGATCTACTACGGCCGACTGTAATCCCCAGCCCAACTCCAGCTACAGAATACGCGCCAGATCTGGTAAACTCTTGACTTCGAAGGACGGCGAATACCCCAGTCTAGTTTCCCAAAATCATTTATACAATGTAAGAAGGCTATATTTAAAACTATTTCTATCCCGAATGTTCTCCCGTCTAACTTTTTGTCATCAGCAGCATAATGCACAATTGAACCAACAGTGGACATGTATCGAAACCGAAGGTCGGCTTCATTTTCGTAACGAGGAATGGAACTGTTATCTTGGCCACGATAGTCAGGGTAACTTAAGATGTACTCAGAATAATCCTAATGAATGGGAGATGTTTATAGTAAGACCTACAGTTGAGGGTGGCTATTACCTATTGATGACACACGCTGTGTCTGCGATTGATAGCCGCTCATTGCGGAAAGTTGGTTTGAAGAACGGGCGTTTGGCGAAAATCGAAGACAGAACGTGCGTTCGGCCTACTAGAGGTGGAGAAGAGGATGGGGAGGCGATTATTTGGAAGTTTGAGAAAGTTTAGGTTTAGGGAAGTAAGGATCAAGATATTTGTTGCTTGAGATGTTGTGGGATTTAGACTTTGTGAACAAAAAGTTGGAGTCGATACTTGAAAGTTGATGGTAACTCGGTATACCCATAAGTTTGTACTTTTTAGTTATAATTTGATAACTTGGGCTGTCGAATCAAACATGGTTAATGAATTTTATAAATCTAAGTTCTCAGACGTAATTTGAACATTCAACTCCTATTCACTCTTCTTTCCACATCACTCTTCACATACGTTTCACACCAAACAAACGTTATACGAATTACCAATATACAATCAAGACGGAAGGTACGTTAACTTAGAACAAAACAAAGTTCACGCTACAGGTTGATCTGTTGCATATCTTAACTGGAGTCTACCTTCTAGATTAGGAAATGACTTTTCGTTCCTACCCAATTCAGAAGTCAGGCAAAGTATAACTTAAGCTCAAAGGCTGACTTATTTCACTCTCTCATCTTGGAATCCGGATTGAAAGTGTGTGATTGAGTGCTGCTTGCTTGAAATTAATGATATATTTGATTGGATGAAAGAATAGTATGACGGTAAGGATAAGTGTATGGGGAAGTGAATATTCACATTTTGGGAAGTTGACATCACTTCTATGTGTTTTTTTGTGCAGATGGAGATTCAATATTTTCACTCGATAAAGTGAATAAATGATACTAGATGTAGATGTACGTGGTTACGTAGGTAGTATTAGTGAATATGGGGTTCTTAGGCAATGACATAGCTAATGAAAGGTAGAGTAATGAATGGGGTGGGGATTCTAAATCTTAGTCTCACAGAAAGGAGGTAACATGAATCTATTTCAATGCAGCCATTCTCTATCCGTCGAAGGAACTTCAATATGTAATTAAGAGCGCGTTACAGCTCTATACTATTTTCAGACCATGACGAACTCTCAATCAAATCTATCAAGTCCTTAGCCATGCCCTCAGCAAACTCTTTGCTATTAATTGAAACATCACTTCCAGACACAATCACTTGGATTCCACTTCCTCGTAACCCACTCTCAATAGCCTCAAATAGCCTCCTATCTGCCTCCTCATCATAAAACTTCCCATCCTTCACAGCTAGCAGACTTGTACCCCCCGCCGGCAGCCAAACCTTTACATTTGCTTTATTCCTACAATTCTCCTTCAATTTATCAGCAATGAACTTCCCAATCTCCCCGTTCTCGTCTGCATTTGATCGCATTAGAATAATGTCAGGATTATGCTGTACAAATACTCGATCTGCAAACTTCTCTGGCACAGTGGCCCGCGGTCCAAAAGTCACACAATCGCATGCACCCACGCTCACAATCTGAGGGATTCCCATCTTTGCTGCAGTAGAGAGTCGTTCCGGTCCAGCTGACATGAACCCGCCGCAAATATAGTCTGCGATTTCCGTAGTGGTGACATCAAGTACCGCATCAATTCTTTTTTCCATCACCAGTCTCTCCATTGCACGTCCTCCCGCCCCCGTAGCGTGGAAGACGTATATTTCGTAGTCTCCATGCTCTTGCAAGTACGTGGAGATGGCTGTTATGCAAGGCGTTGTGATCCCAAACATCGTCAATCCAATACCCTTTTTCTTCAATTCAGCTCCTCCGCGATCCCTTTCACTTCTCTTCCAAGATACTTCCCCCATTCCTGCGATTGCAGCACCAGCATTCTGTAACACTCCTTCGAGGATTGAATTCATACCCGCAATATCAACCACACTATACATCATCGTGATATCTGTCTCACCAACGTATGGCACAGTATTTCCACTCGCCACTGTCGACACTATAAGTTTTGGGAAACCGATAGGTAGCCCATTGCGCATGACTGCTGCACATAATGATGTGCCACCCGAACCACCTATTCCGATGATAGCGTGTATACGACGTTCTCGATAGAGACTTTGCACGAGATCTGTAGCGCATTGTGATATTCGTGAGATAAATTCCCCGCGGGTCAATCCCGTCAGATCCGAAGGTAGGTGATCTGGGCCATGGTTAAGAACCTCTGTTTGAGAAATGTCAATTTCGGGAGCGTGGTCAGGGGTTCGTCCTACATCGACAAGTAGAACGGAGCAATTGTGATGGGCAAGTATTTGGTTGCGGAGGTAAAGGATTTCTGCCAATTTAGAATCACAGGTGCCAAGGAGGAGGATGGATGGTGAAGACATTTTATAAGGTGTTCTGTAATTGTAGGGAGTGTCTGCCCTATACATTCCAGAGTACTGTCGAGAATCAGGGATGAAATAAGAAATACCACAATATCAATTGCAGTCTTAGTCGATAGATATCCTCAAATGAAAGTGAGATTATAATGACCAGTTGGCCATGCATGCCAAATGCATCTGACAAGTGATGAAGTCTTCTGACGCAAGTCCAGCTTCAACAACAAAACCACCAATTACAAAATTGGCCACCATCACATCAAATGCTTTTTTCATTAGTTTATCTTTCTTAGAATGTCATTTGGACGACCTCAATTTTAGTAAGGGCAGCTGCTCGAAGCATTCGAGATTATTCGTTGATTGACCCCAGCAGTTCTGTGTGGGCCAAATTGGATCTACAGTAGGGGTGTCGGATTTTGCGGGGGCGGGGTCAATTAACCCCGCTACGCTGCATGGCAGTAGCTATCGTCAATATTCATCAACAACTCAATGTTCATCCCTTAAGTAAACAATAAGCTATTCTTATCTAAATGAAAAAGGAGCTTTATCAAACATTCTCTACCCTGCCAAGTACTGTTTCACCCATCTTCCAAGCTTCACAACCATGACGAAAGCCACCAGTCGAGACATTGTCCTCGGGCGCCTGAAAGACTCCGTCAAAAACAAGAAGATAATAGTAGGAGCAGGAGCAGGTCCGTAACCCCCAATCACAAACCACATTTTCTAACTGAAAAATAGGAATTGGCCTCTCAGCCAAGTCTGTAGAAGCAGGCGGTGCCGACCTCATAATAATATACAACTCAGGACGATTTCGCATGGCGGGTCGTGGTTCGCTAGCAGGTCTCATGCCATACGGAGATGCCAATCAGGTAGTTCTCGAAATGGTATTACACAATTCGATCTATTCTGTTTCTCGATGACTGAGATGTTCTACTATAGGCATCTGAGATCCTTCCTATAGTGAAAGACACCGGAGTCCTCGCTGGAGTCTGCGCTACCGATCCATTCCGGAATATGCCAACATTTTTGAACCAATTAAAATCTCTCGGTTTCTGCGGCGTGCAGAATTTCCCTACAGTAGGACTTATCGATGGTCGGTTCCGTGCTAATCTGGAGGAAACTGGTATGGGATATGATAAAGAAGTGGATATGATTGAACTTGCGCATTCGATGGGACTGTTAACTACGCCGTACGTGTTTGATGAGGGAGATGCTGTGAAGATGACGAGAGCAGGAGCCGATGTGTTGGTGGCACATATGGGGCTTACGACGTCGGGATCGATAGGTGCGGGGACTAGTGCTAGTTTGGACGAATGTGTAGGAGCCATTCAGAAGATAAGGGATGCGGCTGTGGGGGTAAGGGGAGATGTTATTGTGTTGTGTCATGGAGGGCCAGTGGCAGAAATCAAGGACGTGGAATACGTATTAGAGAGAACACGAGGTGTGCATGGGTTTTATGGTGCGAGTAGTATGGAACGACTCCCTGTTGAGATTGCAATTAAGGATAATATGAGGGGGTTTAAAAATGTAGAGATCAAGGATTAGTGATCTCGAATAAAGCAAGCTCAAGGTTTTGCTAGTTTTGTGATGATTTAAATCAGAGCAGCGGTGGGTGTAACGCTATACATCAAAAACCATAGTACACTGCGCATGGCACATCTGAATTCTTCCGAGGAGGCCGAGTAGCTCAAACGTCCCTGTACATGTAAAATACAAATCTGATAGTAAATTATAACAATAATAATCTATGATAAACCTAGTCATAGTAGTAATGATCCCATACTCAATATAAACCTATAAATCCGATAAGAATCTAGCCATATATACTGATTCCTGCTTCAAATCGCTTTACTCTTGTCGACTGATGCTCCTTCTATTCATGCCTAAACTTTCCAGCTCTATCCTTTCTCCTAACCTTCCGCTCCGACCATCTCCTTTCCCACTCTCCCTCCTCTTGATCATTCCGCTGGGTAGCTCGCCTCTCTCCGCACGACCCTCGTCACTATCATCTTCTACCACACCATTTCCATTTTCCTTTGGACCCTCGCTTGCTCCCACGAGAACCGCTTCACTCCTTGCTTCTCCGACAGGCGTAACATCCTCTTCAATTTCCTCGCCATAGTTTCCACCAACACTGACCATTGTAAATGGACTTGCTGTCGCACCATCTAAAATGGCCAACTCTTCTTTTGTAAACCATCTAGGCAAAACGAACGTCCTAAACGGAATCAACGCCAAGATAATCACCGGAAACCCCACAGCGGCAATTGTTTGAGTGATTGCGAACGTAGCAGCAAAGCCAAGTAATTGGATTGCGACAAAGATCCAAATGGCTGATCTTCGGGGTACATGTCGAAGAGGGTCGGAGGAAGAGGTCAGGGAAGAATCTTTTAAAAGAAAAACTATTTTAGAGGTAATACCATTACCAAGAAGTGCTTGGACACCCATGACGAAGAATAGACCAGCGAGCACACCTTGTGGTATCAAGTGTATAACGATCAGTAAAGGCCCAGTCATAGTACCCAATGTCAGTAGGCCCTGGGCAAGATTAGAGACCCGCTGCTCGACAACATGGGAGGTAACTGTTGTGAGATGACCTTTCGACTCTCCAGACTCATCTGTATCGGCGACTAGTTTGGTGACACAAAGCGATTCGGTATGGAAAGGGGCTTGAGGGATAAGTCCATTCGGAAATGGAACACCGAGTAGACCGGCAACGCCTGTGGTGAGACCCAGGAGGAAAAGGTCCCAATGAAAGCCTGCAGGCTTACGAAGTGGAAACTCAGTGCCTTGAGCCATTAATGAAGAGACTGCTGCTGTGTCAATAATGTACACCCGCTAAGAATAAACAGTGACATACCATTATGGTCGAAATAAAATAGGATAGTAAGCAAAATTGCAAATGGTATAGAGATGAAAACATCCGAGATCCTAACATCCCAAAAATGCACAAACCAACTTCTATCGGTGGTGGGGTAAAATGCTCTACTTATAGGTAGTGTGTCTAGGTTCACATCCTTCATTTTACCAAAATGTACAAACCCCGTGAAGAAGATGATTGTAAGAGGCGTACCATAATCCTTGATGAAGACTCGGACATAATGCTGGAACAAAGGGCTGTCCCCAACGACGCCGCAAAAAAATCCAAAGCCAAGAACCAGTAAAGCAACAACAATGGAGAGATAGAATGCATCGCTTGAGCCTTGGCGTGTGAGCACCTGGATGCCTTTTTGAAGGTAGATGAAGGCGACATAGAACCCAAAGATGTCACAAGAAAACTTTGTCACATAACGGAGGCCATTACAGGAATTGGTTATGGCAAGTATCCAGTGCATTACCAAAGACCACCTTAAACAGTTAGTTACAGCAGGGGGGAGGTAGGCTTCTTTCGTGCACGGAAGAAAACTTACAATCCGATTAGAGCCATAAATGCGAAGTAATTGGCCCCGGTAGGTACAATGATATCGTAAACAGTACTAGATTGGGTCAGCATGTTACAATTCCGTGGAATTTATTTTGTTTCCGCACTAATTGAAGACAGTTATAGGTCCTGTAACACCCACGATAACCAAAGGTTGTGCAGCAAATACTGCAAAGACAATTGAGCCTAGAACCGATGCGAGTAGTACTTCGTTGACCCCGTAACTCATATTAGTTTTCGTGAACCTATCTGAATTAGTAACATGCACTTCACAGAGACACATGGAGAACTTACATATCTAACGAGAAAGCAAGTGCAGGTAAAATACTATCACGGAGTTAATACAAATTTCTGACACAGGGCCAGGAAACCCAAACAAACTCACGTACTTCGCAAAATACATATAGATAGTAGCTGGCACTACTCTATAATCCCAAGCATCCTTCCAATCACTCCAGTAGTATGGAGCTCTTCTCTTTACATCATCTATCATTCCCTTGAATAATCGGATCTTATACCACTTTGGAACATGTCTTGTCCTCGTCGAAGCATTTGTACGTGCGGCATGCAAGCCATCCTCTTCAACATTGTGGGATCTGAAATTCACGGTACTTGGTAATACTGAATTAAGGCGATTGCGCCAGGCCTTTGTCGATTGGTTCGTGGATCCAGTATTCGAGGTGGAGTTGTGTGGTAGAGAATTAGGAAGCGAATAGGTATTCGAAGATTGAGTCGTCATCTTGGAGGTAGAATTCGATAGAAATTAAGTCGCCTTCCTTAGATCGAGGGGGAGTTGAAAATTACATATACATACAAGTAAGAAGAAGCTGAAAACTCGTTGCTATGCTGGAGTTGTTGATGAGAGTTCATTAATATATTTGCTTTATTGATTTTGATTTTTTTTCCTACACCGATTTATGAGTCCGTACCAAGTCCAAGTACCCGTACTGGTACCTAGTACTTTTATTCAAGCGGTCAATACTCCGTAAATCCACATTTCGCGATTGTGGAGTAGAAAGAAAAAGAAGTAATGCCTACCCTGCACCTAGATGACGCCAATATTTAGGTGCTGTAGTGGCTGCTTCCCCCAATTATTTTTGGTTATTCAACTTATTATTAATTAAAATTAATCACATGCTTAGCTTAGTTTTTCATCCAAGAATGAATTCAGGAAATTGATAAGTTTGCAATGAAATAAGACTTTTTCTCTGATTATTTCAGGTAACAATTGTCCGTCTCTATTCTGTGATGAGTTGTTCAGTCAAGCTGCGGTAACTTAGATTTTGTCCTGTAAAAATTGAAGAATATACTGCGGTATTATCCTCACCTACAGCCTCTCGAGTTGCAAGGACAATATTTCCGCCCAAGTGCAACAAAGCATTGCTTAAAATTCTGAAATGCACATTGCTCTCCAAATGGGTCTAACTAATCGGGTATCATTGAATGCATTTTATCTGTGAAACAAAGAAATGTCGTAATTGTGTCACAAAAAGCTAATGCCCTTGAGGAGTTGATCTGTTTGCTGCTGCATCTTCTTTTATCCATGTCTCGATCCGCTCGCCTACATTTCCAACTAAGCTCTCGTATTGTGGCCCAGGGAAGAAAAGACCGCAATGTGCCCCAACCTCATCTACCCCCTCCATGTAAACTCGAACCCAGCACGCATCTCTCTCTCCTCCAGATTCAGGGGGAAGCATGCAGAACTTTCTGTCCTTTTTCGGTTTCTCTGCATCATCCGGCACCTTTTTGTCCTCAAGTGGCTTCGCAATAACCGTAGCTTTACGTTTAGCATCCTCCCTTTCCCCTTTTAACTTCTGCTTTTGCTCGATCTTCAATTGCTTTTCTTCTTCTTGTCGAGCTTTCTTTTCTCGCTTCTCAATAAACTTACGACGGTCTTTGAGAGCACTTTCTCGATCTTTCAACGCTTGGTTATAGACTTTCATGACGCGCTTGTGTTCCTTTTCTGCAATTTTACGTGCATCTTTATCTGTGTAGATCTCTAGATCAATTGGCTGTGGCTGTGTTGGTAACTCAGGCACAGGAGGAAGTGGTGGCTCATCAATTATAGCTTGTGTGGTAGTGCTAGATAGGATTGCATCAGCACCTGATGAAGTAAAAGTAGCTTCAATTTCTTCATCGATGGGCATTGAGTCAACATGCTGCATCTCTGGAGATTTCGGGGCATGATCATGGACCCCAGAGTCTTCACCTAAATTGTGTATCTGCTCCTCAACTTGTAGTACTACATCTAGATTGCTCGGCAAGTTTTTATTCTGCTCTTCCACAGGTTCATCTGTAACAAGTAGAGCAGACCGGGATTCTGTTGCTCCACGATCTAAACTCGATCGGTTCATCTCAGCCTCTGGTGTGGCGGGACCATCATTACTCAGCACCGGATTAGGAGCCGATTTCGGCTTCTTTGGCCTTCCAGTACTTGCCGTATAGTAATTGATAAATCTTCTGCGCACGTCCTTCTTGGAAGAACCGGTGCTCCCAGTCTCGTTGACGTCCTCTAGACTGCGCAATCGAGAGTAGCGGTTCAGCATCCCAGGATAATCAGCCAAGCAACCTCCAAATTCTAGATGAGACATAAAATATTGCGAAGTTGCTGAAGTAAGCCCATTAAGTTTTGCCATGGCACCCACACCCTCGGCGTGTTTGTTGATAAAATGCAACAAATTATTGATTCCCTTCCGCTCTGGTAATCTGACGTCGTTTGGAAAAGGAGCGTTGTAATGTGGATCGTTGGTGGGAGGTGTAGCAAGAGAAGTTGTGCTCATGCTACCACTCCTTTGAGACATATGGTCAGAATCTACGAAGGAACTCCCATGGGTAGGCGTCGACTCCGGGCTATACAAAGACGGCGAGCTTTCCCCGGTCGGTGATAATGACCCCTGGTTTGTACCGGGAGGATCGGCTGCTGGTCGAAATAGGCTTCCAATTCCACTGACAACAACACCGGGGTGCATTCCCAGAAATGGAGTATCAAAACTAATTGTTCCCAATATTCGGTGGCGCAAGGTACGATTTGCAGGAGGAGGAGGCGATTGAAGAACAACTTCTGCAGATAATATTCCTCCCATACTGTGACCAAGAAGAATGATGTCTGTTAAAGAATCTTCGTGAGGCCCCAACCTTCAAAAATGAGTGTCTGGTTAGCTCTGCCGAATGATACATGAGTATACATGGGAACTCACCAAGTGCTAAAATCGTCTCTAGCAAAGTTGATAGCCTTTCTAGATTTATACCTAGGGTAAATCTTTGTGTGTACTATATGAGTCTCCTCAAGTGTAATTGTTACAAGATTATGAACATGAGCTGGAAAACTTTGGAAGCTGGTTTCATTGCCCATGAATCCATGAATATAAACAAGCAGTAGTTTTCGGCGGCCATCTCGACCAGATTCCGAGGGTACTAAAGAATGTGTAGAAGACGACCTTGGATCATGAGAGTGCCATTGCTCCGATATTAATTCGCTTCTCTTTGTTGAATCTTCTTCAGAATATGGTGGAGGCGCCTGGATAGATTCCCCTCTTGGAGGTAGTGGGGGTGGGGTATGATACCTCGTTGTCGGGATTTCTGAGCGATCTTGTCGAGCCTTCTCTGCCAACTGAGCAGGAGTAGCCATGATTGCAAGAAGTTTCGAGATTTTATTTACCAGAAATCACATTAACATATGTAAAGCTGTGCACTTTTCATTAAGATAGCATTATTTTGGTTGTCGGGCTGTGATTTGTTTCGGGGTTTGAGAAGTTGAGATTTCTTGAATTAATCAAGGTTTTCCCACTAATCATAAGGTTACTGGTAACTGCAAGTGTATGTCCTTGTGATTCGTACAGCTAATAACATTCTAAAACTACCTAGTAGTAAAGGAAACAAGAAATTGCGGGAATATAGATTTGTATTACATTGGTAGGTACCGTCTTATTTATTAGAGAGATGTAATGGTTAATGGTAAAGTAAAAAAAAGTATTTTTTCTCAATTAATATTACATATTAGAGATCAGTACGGACGA
>JWJB01001349.1:0-12176 GCA_000812895.1 Rutstroemia sydowiana | reverse complement strand
TCTGTACTTCCTACCAAAGGTACTGGAGTTGTTACATCTGTACCATCAGATAGTCCGGATGATTATGCTACTGTCATGGATCTTGCTAAGAAAGCCGATTATTATGGAATTAAGAAAGAGTGGGCAGAGTTGGAGATTGTCCCTATCATCAGTACTCCATCATATGGTGATCTTGCGGCACCATTCTTGGTAAAGAAGCTTAAGATCGCTTCACCAAAAGACAAAGTTAAGTTGGAAGAGGCGAAAGAATTAGCCTACAAGGAGGGATACTACCAAGGTATCATGGCGATTGGAGAGTTTAAGGGCGAGAAAGTTGAGGTAGCTAAGCCTAAAGTCAGACAACAACTCATCGATGCTAGTTTGGGCTTCGCATACTCGGAGCCAGAGCGAAAGGTTACTAGTCGATCTGGAGATGACTGCTGTGTTGCATTGATGGACCAGTGGTACCTTGACTACGGAGAGGATTCATGGAAACAAGTTGCCCTTGAGCATGTTCGTACCAACGGAATGAACACATACTCACAAGAAACCAAAAATGGATTTGAGGGTGTTCTAAACTGGCTCAACCAATGGGCTTGTGCTAGAACTTACGGTCTTGGCTCTAAGCTTCCTTGGGATCCTCAATTTTTGGTGGAAAGTTTGAGTGACAGTACCATTTATATGGCATACTACACAATTGCTCACTATCTTCATAATGATATCTTTGGTAAAACTCAAGGTTTGGCAGGAATTAAACCAGAACAGATGACCGATGAAGTCTGGGATTATGTCTTTGCACGACGGGAACTCAATGATGAGGTTTTGGCCGAGAGTAAGATTTCTAAAGAGACTCTCGCATCAATGCGAAGAGAATTTGAGTATTGGTATCCTCTTGATCTCCGAGTTTCTGGAAAGGATCTTATTCCTAACCATCAGAGGAAGGAATTGAAGAGAAAGAAACTTGGAAGGATAGATTTCGGGATAGGAAAGATATTTTTTTGATTTGATAGATATTTGCTCATAAAATTTCATGTTGGCCTTAGGATTAATCAGGCCTCAGGCATTGATGCAGTTCACCCCGCGCAATTTCTCAAATTGACTGGAATTGTAGTTCTATCTAATGTGGGATTTTGTGAGTCAGTGGAACTTCGCAAAGAAAGCATACCAAGTCCAAAAATCATATTGAAAGATCTGCCCTTTCAATATCGCAATCATGGCAGCTATTGAAGCCACTGCGAAGGCTTTGGAAAATGCTACAATTTCTAAAACCAAGGAATTGAAAGGCGTAATTACCCCTCCAAACTTCCTAATAAGGTAACTGCTAACCATATTTTTAAATCGTTATAGACTGAGAAAAGAGACAAACTCATTGCAATCGAGAAGAAATATCAAGCACAATGGGAGAAAGATGGAGTATTTCAACCAAATGCCCCTTCGACGACCGAAGTACCACTTCATTCCATCTCTGCCGCCGAATTGCGCGAAAAAACCCCAAAGTTCTTTGGTACAATGGCATATCCATATATGAACGGGGCTTTACATGCTGGTCACACTTTTACAGTCAGTAAAGTTGAATTCACGGCTGGATTTGCGCGTATGCAGGGAAAGAGGACTTTATTCCCAATGGGTTTCCATTTGACTGGTCTTCCCATCAAGGCCAGCGCCGACAAGCTTGTGAAGGAGATCAAAATGTTTGGACAAAACTTCGAAAATTACAATGAGGAGGAGGAAGAAGCTGCAGATGAGAAAAAAACCGCGGTACCTACACCAAGTACACACCATGAGGATGTTACCAAGTTCACAGCGAAGAAAGGAAAGGCGGCCGCAAAGGTTGTCAAGATGAAGTATCAATTCCAGATCATGAGAGCATTGGGTATTCCATTAGAAAAGATTCATGAATTTGCGGATCCTCATCATTGGGGGGCATATTTTTCTCCTCTTTGCAGAGAAGATTTGACGAATTTCGGAGCGCGTATTGATTGGAGAAGATCGTTTGTTACTACAGATGCAAATCCTTATTACGATGCGTTCGTTAGATGGCAAATGAATCGACTAAAAGAGCTAAAGAAGATCAAGTTTGGCAAACGTTACACAATTTACTCACCAAAGGACGGGCAGCCATGTATGGATCACGATCGAAGTGATGGAGAAGGAGTCGGACCACAAGATTATACAGCGCTGAAATTAAAAGTCAAGGAATGGGCCCCAGAAGCTGCAGCTGCTATTAAAGGCAAAGTACCGGAAGATGCAGACATTTTCTTCGTACCCGCAACCCTTAGACCCGAAACTATGTATGGACAAACATGTTGTTTTGTTGGACCTAAGATCAAATATGGAGTCTTCAAGGTCACAGAAAAGACTTATTTCGTAATCACCGACCGAGCTGCAATTAATATGTCATACCAGGATATCTTCCCACAAAATGGTGTAACAGAGAAGGTTGCGGAAATCATTGGTTCAGCTTGTGTTGGAACTTTAGTTGATGCTCCTCTTTCAATCCACAAAGATGGTGTCAGGATTCTTCCTATGGAATCTGTACTTCCTACCAAAGGTACTGGAGTTGTTACATCTGTACCATCAGATAGTCCGGATGATTATGCTACTGTCATGGATCTTGCTAAGAAAGCCGATTATTATGGAATTAAGAAAGAGTGGGCAGAGTTGGAGATTGTCCCTATCATCAGTACTCCATCATATGGTGATCTTGCGGCACCATTCTTGGTAAAGAAGCTTAAGATCGCTTCACCAAAAGACAAAGTTAAGTTGGAAGAGGCGAAAGAATTAGCCTACAAGGAGGGATACTACCAAGGTATCATGGCGATTGGAGAGTTTAAGGGCGAGAAAGTTGAGGTAGCTAAGCCTAAAGTCAGACAACAACTCATCGATGCTAGTTTGGGCTTCGCATACTCGGAGCCAGAGCGAAAGGTTACTAGTCGATCTGGAGATGACTGCTGTGTTGCATTGATGGACCAGTGGTACCTTGACTACGGAGAGGATTCATGGAAACAAGTTGCCCTTGAGCATGTTCGTACCAACGGAATGAACACATACTCACAAGAAACCAAAAATGGATTTGAGGGTGTTCTAAACTGGCTCAACCAATGGGCTTGTGCTAGAACTTACGGTCTTGGCTCTAAGCTTCCTTGGGATCCTCAATTTTTGGTGGAAAGTTTGAGTGACAGTACCATTTATATGGCATACTACACAATTGCTCACTATCTTCATAATGATATCTTTGGTAAAACTCAAGGTTTGGCAGGAATTAAACCAGAACAGATGACCGATGAAGTCTGGGATTATGTCTTTGCACGACGGGAACTCAATGATGAGGTTTTGGCCGAGAGTAAGATTTCTAAAGAGACTCTCGCATCAATGCGAAGAGAATTTGAGTATTGGTATCCTCTTGATCTCCGAGTTTCTGGAAAGGATCTTATTCCTAACCATCTCACTTTCTTCCTTTATATACACGTTGCCATATTCACACCTGAGTATTGGCCAAAGGGTGTTCGTGCCAATGGTCATTTGCTTTTGAACGGAGAAAAGATGGCCAAGTCCACAGGTAACTTCATGACTCTACATGACATGATCGATAAATATGGTGCCGATGCTAGTCGGGTTGCCTTGGCCGATGCAGGAGATGGAGTTACCGATGCAAACTTTGAGGAAGATGTTGCTGATAACAATATCCTCCGACTTTTCACACTCAGAGAATGGTGCGAAGAAATGGTCAAAGATCAAGATGCGCTCCGAACTGGCGAAAAGAACGACTTCCTCGATGCGCTCTTCGAAAACGAAATGAACGCTCTCGTTCATGAAACTTACAAAAACTACGAAGCTACTGACTACAAACTCGCTCTCAAATCCGGTCTTTACGAATTCACTGGCGCGCGTGATTTTTACAGAGAAGCTAGCATTGCCGCTGGCGTTAAGATGCATAAAGATCTCATTCTTCAATATATCGAACTCCAAGCTCTTCTCCTCACAGTCATCGCTCCCCATTGGTCAGAATACATCTGGCTCGAAGTCCTCCACAAACCCACCACCATTCAAAATGCGCTCTTCCCTGTCGTCCCGGCACCAGTAGCCTCCCTCTCCGCAGCTCGCGACTATGTCCGCAATACCTCTTCAAATATCACATCTGCAGAAGCGGCGCAACAGAAAAAGAAAGCAAAGGGTAAAGATATAGGATATGACCTTAAGAAACCTAAAAAGCTTACGATCTTTTCGGCGGAGAAATTTCCTGCTTGGCAGGAGAAGTATATTGATTTGGTGAGAGGGGAATGGGATCAGGAGAAGAAATCAATTAATGATAAGGAATTGAATGGGAAGATTGCGAAAATGGGAGAAATGAAAAAAGCGATGCCGTTTGTACAGGGGTTGAAAAAGAGATTGCAAAGTGGGGAGAGTGCTGAAAGGGTTTTTGAGAGGAAGTTGGCGTTTGAGGAAGTGGCTACGTTGAAAAATATGGTGCCAGGACTTAAGAAGGCGGCAGGGTTGAAGGTGGTGGTTTTGGTGGTTGTGAAGGGTGAGGAAGGGGGGAAGAAGGGAGTGAGAATTGGGATGGATGGAGAGGGAGAGGAAGAGTATGGGGTTTTACCGCAGATGGCGGATGTGGCGGTGCCGGGGGTGCCGACTTTTTTGTTTGAGAATGTGGAGGGATAGGATTGGGTTGGGGAAGGCAAGGTGTTGGTGATGGGAATGATGGGGAATATAGTATGGAGAGATGGAAAATGAAATGAAATGAAATTAAATGGAAAAGTAGAAAGTTTAAAGAAAGTAGAGAGGGTATTTATGAGATTTGATTATGGTTTTTGTTGTGAATTTATGGTGGGAAATTGATTTGGATTGAAAAGATGAGGGTTTGCTTTTCTTTCCTTTTCTTTTTTATTTAAGCTACTGTATGTGGATTGTATGTGCTTTGATGCAATTTGATTTATTCGATTCACCATTTAATAAGATTTAGTAGGTGGGGGTGGGGTTTGAAGATTAAGATGTTGAGGGGAGAAGGGGGTATGAAGGATGGAAGGATGGAAGGTGTTGGTGAAGGGAAGGGGAGATGGAATTGAAAGGGGAGATGGAAATGGGTGTGAATGGTATGAATTTATATATATATAGTTGTTTATTTATAGTGTAGCAGTTAGTTGGGGGTGGGTGTTGGTTTGTGGGTTTGTGGTTTTATGGATTGATTGATGATGGGGTTTTGGTGGTGATATTGGATGGGTAGATGAGGAAGGAAGGGGTGATTGTGGTTTTTGGATGCTGGTGGGGTTGAGATGGAGCTTGATGTTGTGAGTTGAATGGGTAGTGGCAATTAGACATCTTGGGATTGTGAGAATTGGGTTGGGTAGGGTAGTTAAAATCCCCGTTTTCTCGTTCGAGATGTCAAATAATGGATGGATAAATAAATTTTTATACTTTGGAATCGGGAATGAGGAGATGAGGTGTTTTGGTTGGTGGTTTACTGTCCTTGGATTGTTGTAGATTATAGAGGAGGATTTATGGTTTCTGTTATTTCCTCTGTGGAACTGGATGAGAGTGCATGCAGTTGAGTAAGAGGGAGATCAAAGTTGCAAAGAAATATAATATATAGAATATAATGTTGGGGATATCTTTGTGATTATTTTCGTTGATTGTGTGAACTAATATTATAATTCATTAGATACTTCGCTGCTTGTGGATGCGGGATGGGATGAGTTGTTCTCGGATTGGGTTGATATATGTTGCGAAAGTTTAACGTGTGGGTGTAAGGTTGGTGAGGTGGTTTGGTGGGGAATTATTGGTATTTTGGTCTTCGAGGGCCATGTATAAGGGGTTTGGTACGTACTAGGAATGTGATGTTTGGGATGATACACTGCCGTCTCTATGGGTAATATTTTGGTCCTTAGGGAGTACGGATGAGAGGTTTGGTAGGAAATTGATATTTGGCAAGACAAACTGCCTCTCTTAAACTATCCATGGGCGCACAAGTGGTGATATGTTTTGATGCTAGCCCTGAGATGTTGTTGGGAAGTAAAAACATCCTCACCTTGAGCATATTGGGAACGCAAGCAGCACCGTTAGACGGAACTGTAAGCTTTAATTGTGAATGAAGCAACGTGAAAAGTAACATGGAGACTGGATAGTTATCTGACGGCTAGGTTTTTCCAAGATTGTTTCTTTTCTTCACTAATGAGGTTGTTCTCTCGAAGCTTTCATGATACAGCCACAAGGATGCGGGGGATTTGTAGCCAATATAAGAATGTGCAAACTGCTGAGGGATGTAAATTGGCCAAGGCTATAACCAGATGAAGTGAATTGCAATATTATTCAATCTAAACTTCGTTTCTTCTTGAGCCCTGCTTCTATCGTTAAACAAATCTCCATCCAAGATGTAGATGGACCGGCCTGGAACTGTTCCCAAAGCTTTTGGATCTCAATTCTGTAAGATTGGGAATCAGAAGCTGCCCACCCAGATGCGAGGACTCCTGGCATATATATTGATCCTAGTGGTCTGAAGTCCAATGCATCATGTCCAACCGTCATGACTTCTTCGGAAAATATTAGCGCCTCCCGAAGCAACGAACCATCGGAATCGGCACCAGGAAATGAACGAAGAATGCCATTGTAAAGGAGTACATAGGCAATAGCAAGAGCGTATATAATGTGAACACGAAGCAGTAGCTCTTTTCGATTACCCACATGAAAATACTGATATGCTATGCTGTTCAGATTCATACTACTAGTAGTATAAATTGAGGATTTGTGTTCATCAAGGGTTAATTCGCAATCCTTGTACATACTAGACATATATTGCTGCATCTTGAGGGAAGGCTGCAATCCGGAAGCGGCAATAGCGGTTAATCGCCGCCGTGCCTCAAGGGTAGTGGCTACCATTGTTCTGTATGATGACTGAATTTCATCAAATTCTTCAACACCTCCTCGTGGACGGTATAAAAGATTCGGGATTTTCGACTTGAGTATTAAATAGGCTTGCGCCTCGTTATCTATACCTTCCAGAACCCTTGGATCAAAAATAATATTAGGATTCTTGACAGCTGACATGATCTGTAATCGTTAGGGATCTAAATGCTTGCAAGTTAAGGCGTTTGTTTGGTTCAATCATACCAGATTATGGCTCAAAGTGCATGCCAGTCCTTGCCCGAAAGTACTTTGCCAATAACCTTTAGTTGGTGAAGAATGCAAAAGATATAGTAAAGCCTCGCTATGATGAGTACCAAACTCAAAACTATCGGGGGTCATCCACGTCTAATAAGAGATAAGTTTCCATCTTTCTAAGGGTGTTGGAATTGTACTTACATGACAAATCGCCATCAAATAGAAAGCACATAAAGTATCCACGGACTTCATAGGGAGATCTAAGGAAAGCCTCAAAGCTCTCAACGCTTGCACATAGCATTTGATCACAACCGTTGACTTATCCACCGAATTCAACGTTGGGAAAATTGTTGCGATAGCTTTGACCGCTGCATCGAGAGCCGGGTTTTTGCCGAGACGTTTTGGTATCTCCTTCATAAATCCCCCAAATGTTCTAAAACTATATCGAACATCGTCTATCTCCAATATATTGATGAAAGCGCCTGCCAAAAAACTCGTTTTACTGTGTGGATTCCTGACGATCTCTTGAGCTGTGGACTTAGGTGTGGGGGTTTGCCGTTCGTAAGACACATTGCTAATTTGGCGTTTGCTGGGTACAATAGCTTTCGGCGCTGATTCGGTAGTCATGAATTTAAATCGTCGTGCGCCAGACCCTACACAAGTTATACTGAGTTTGGCGCATCTCGAGCATGAAGGTTGATTCTGATCACACTGCCTTGGATGTTAGACGGATTATGAGTGGTGGATTATGGATGCAAGGGAACCTTTTTCCTCGTCCTACGACAAGCCTCACAACCGCGACTGAAAGGGACTCCTGGCATATTGTTTGTCGGCGCTACAAATGCCCTAATTGGGAACTATGCGTAAGGAATCGAAACTGTAAAATCGTATATCGGCGCTGCAATTGCCCCAATTGGGAACTATGCTTTGGGAACCGAAGATGTAAAGTTGTTTGCTGGCTCTGCAAATGCCCAAATGGGAAGTATGCGTAAGGTATCTAAACAGTAAAGTTGTATATCGGCGCTGCAAATGTCCTGATTGGGAATTATGCTTGGGGAACGGAAGCTGTAAAGTTGTTTGTTGGCGCTGCAAATGCCCTAAATGGGAATTATACTTAGAAAACCGGAGGTTAAAGATTTTGGGGCTGTTCGGGTGGGATGGGGTGTTAAGTGTAAGCAGCTAGTGGAGAACAGGAATCGTAAAGTATATGTGATTTTCTTAGTTCGAAGGAACAAGTTAATTAAATTACCAGCAAAACTGCGGAATTCCGTATGGAATCGAGTTTTAGATATGAATTATTCTCGGGTCATTTAACTTTATGCGATATACCTGGTAATTGTGGGTGACCCCCATTTATTCGGTGATCAAGCTCAATTGCGCGGATACAAATGCACGGATGAATGTAGATAACTATTCATTCGCAAATAGTTCCATAGATCGATAGGATAAAGGCGAGATTCTTGTACTTCAAAGATGCTCGTGTTGCCAGTATATAATGAATTTTCTACCAGATTCTACGCAGGGTCTAAGGCTGAATGAAACATTTGGTAGTAGTTGACTGCCTTGTGCTTTCTCTATACTTGGGTTGCAGCCCAATAGCCCCTAAATATGCTTGACAGAAAATTCTTTAAATACCGTCAACATGACTGAGTAGATCCTCAATGATTATATCTTCAATATTGCTAGATAAGGTAATCCCCAATGAATAGAACTCTACATCATTTTAAGTTTAGAAAAACTTCTGATCATTAATCACCTTATGCATTCGTCAAAGGAAAATTGGCATCCTTCCAATCAAATGGAACAAGGCTTTGATTGGCGCGTAAAGCCAGGGGATGTCCAAATATCACTGGAGGGACTGTTCCATGCAACCTTCAAAAGTATCAAAGTTGGGTTGAGTAATTTAACGTCGAATCCTTCCCTAATTTTCACTGTAGTAGAAGCAAGTCTTTCTTGATGCAGTTCTATTATTATTTATAGTACTAGTCTCAATCCGGAGCACAGACGCGAGGGACCCCTACGCAAATCATTATAACCACTAGGAAAATTGACCAATAGATATCCTCAGCTTCAAATATTTGATCCAGAAGTTTTAATATACGGGGGTGGTTATAGGCGCGAAACTCGCTGTCTCTTTACTATAAGCTGCACATATATCCCTACATCTTTCCCATGGTTTGTTTTTTAAGCCTTCGCGCATGAACAAATGGGGCTTAGTCAGGAGATAGCCCTAGGTCCTTGATTAGAATGCAAACTTTGAAGCACAGCTATCGAAGCTAGATGGTTCATTTGCTGAGGGTAAGGTTTTATGAATAGTTGAAAGTTCTATACCATGGGGTCAGAATTACCAGCTTAGGCGCAGAGCTGGCATTATGAGCCCGTTCTATTGCGCGTGGTCCGGAGGATTTAGAGAATTTAAATCCTACTTCAGGGAAGTAATGAAGTCTGAAAGATATCCAATACAAAACGTTCTATTGTAAGGGTACCGTAAGGCTCTATGGCGTTTTTAAACGCCTCTTGTTGCCATCCCGCACCTTTCTAGAATAGACAGATAGTGGAGCACTTAGGATCTACAGTACGCCCACTCTTCTCAACCAACCGCTGTGGACTAAGTGTGACCCGAGTTTGCAATCTAAAGTATGAAGACTTTAGCAGCCCTATACCTAAATAGGCCTAGCAAATTAGAATAAGCACCTAATTTGTAGCTATTATATGCGACTAGCTTGACATCTCGTGCGAGGAATATTAATTCGGAGTATCCGGGGGGTGGAGCCATGGTAGTGGGGATTCGGCAGTTCAAGCTATGGCCGTGGCCTGTCTCTAATTCGCCCATCCCACTAATAGCGATGCTAGTACCAGTATGAGAATTAATTTTGCTAAGGTTGACTTCGAATTCAAAACTTCATTTTCATCTGAGAAATCTTGATTGCAACCCTCTTCCTATCGATCACAGCTAAATACCTAGGTACAGTACTGTAGTTTTCAACTACAACCGTCTAAAATGAACCTAGCGGGTTTGAGTTTGACACCAAGCTCATCTCAAGTTATATTTTACAAGCCAATTGATACCTAGTCCTAGTGATATACTCGTGAAACACGGAAATACTGATTATCTGGACGATATACATCCCAGAAAAAAACAATCCCATAATTATATGTTGATTAGTTTTCTGAATGATGCAAGTTTGACTAGTATGGAAATAGTTCCGTGAAGGCCTCAAGGGTATATCAGACCAGGGTCAATTCATCTAATCTCTTCCAGGGCTCTCCATAATTCGAGCTACTTTACCTTTTACTTGGAAGAATGTCGAGCCAAGGAAGTTGCGCTTGTACGCGCGATTAGATGTACGCCGGCGAAAATCACGAAGAACAGAGTACTTTCAACAAATGAACAGGCTTCATAGACAAAAGGATTTTATCCACAGATTACTTGAGCAGATCATTTCATGGTTATCCCCTCCACCGTAAGATGTATACATTTTAAGTTTTCCCTTCACTATCCCCACAAATACACAAACAAACCTTGGAAAAACACGAGGATATATATATTTTTAATAATGTTATAACATATTCTTTTTTCAAATATATTCATTATCAATTTGATGTCAAAGTTAAAACTAAAACTTGAATATTGATAAAGTTATATAAAGACGACGGTCGGGGGATAATGACCCATCAAGCGTGCCTAGTCACCAACCCCCTTTCCCTCCTGCAATCCAAGATAATTCAAACAAGGGTAAAATATCGTGTTCTTCAAGAATAGGTTTTCAAATCCAATACCAAGTTTACACAACTTGCAATCCCAGCCGGAAAATATGGATCCTGTAGTCGAAACATCTTCACAAGTCGCGGAAGTCGACCAATTTGATCTCAATTTTTCCTGGAAAAAGTCACAAACCCTAATCACCGCGCAATATGACCTCAAGTCAGACCCTGTATTGGTATACATGGTCGAATACAAAGCCTTGGAAACCCCAAATATTCTTTTCAAAAAGGCAGCCGACGGCTCGACGTTCGGGACTGGCAAAGTTCATTCCATCTCGATCCATTGCGACTGTGAAATCCGTGGGCGCCCAACGAAAATAACAGCCTTGAAACGTTTCAAGACTTCTTATACCCATGTATCGCATACGTTTTCCGGAACCGAGAATCCGGTAACCATGACATGGACTACTAGCAGCGGGTTCAAGACATGGTATTTTATATGCCTGGATGAGAATCAGGTTCCTGTGGGTAAGCTCTCGGCAAAAACGCTGTCGTTGAAAAGTCTGGGGAAAATTGAAATTCTGAGCCCCGTAGATATCACAAATGAGGCATTCAAGGAGGAGTTGGTGATTGTGGGGATGACATTGATGTGCTCTATGGGGATGAGAGCCACAAGCTTACCTTCGTTTTTCGGGGCTGTTTTTGCCAAGACTGGAAAGGAAGATGACAAGGCGAAGATTACTTAGATTGTATTGATCTTGTTATGAAATGTGATCTAGCAGCGAACGAGGAGGGGCCTGTTTTGGTCCAGTTGGTATATTCAGAAAGCATTTCCATAAATTTCATGTCCTCAGGCTGTCGGGCTGGTCGCCTAGACGGGGATTGCGGATAAAATACCGATTGCATCAGTGATTTAACCCACTTATGGTATGAGTGAAACAATGTGTATGCACAGTGGGGGCGTGTCGGCACGTTACTTCTGTAATCCTGTAGTTCCATTTACAAACAAGGAAATGAATGATCCCATTCGATACAAATACTGTCATTGGCGGAATACCTTGCATTATGACGGGTTGCGTTCTCGTGCGAAGTACGAACTGATATCAAATGGGTGCAACTTAGTGAGCCCACTATTACCAGTGGGTTTTCCCTCTCATCTCCGCTAATCTGAAAGGGAGTATTATCCCGGGAGCAGATTACTATTTATTAGTTATAGAACAGGCAAATCCTTCATGGGATCTACTTTGGTGAAAGCGTTTACCGTTCCAAATACCAATGGTATTGTACATACCGTCTACATTTATGTTAAGAAATACATAATGTGCCATGGCATGACGATGGTCAAAGGGCCCGGCACCCAACTACGGTAAGTGTCCAGTGTTGCCAATGGGCGGGCC
>JWJB01001347.1:0-18955 GCA_000812895.1 Rutstroemia sydowiana | reverse complement strand
TGTTGTTGCTGTTGTTGTTGTTGTTCTGTCGATGAGTTTTGTAGTGGAGTGTAGTTTTGTGAAGATGAGGTATTTGGATTTGGTGTATAAGTATGTGGATTTGACGAGGTATTCGGTGTATAAGTATGCGCCGATTGTGACTGCAGTGAAGAATAAGGATCATATTCCGAACCCGAACTTCTGGTATCCATATCTAAATGCGGAAGCTGTGAATGAGAATGTGAACGTAAATTTTGATTCGTATTCGAATAATGTTCCATCTGAGATTGTGGTCTTGATAATCGTCCCTGCACTTGTCCCTGATTCTGAGAATAAATATCCCCAGGATTCAAAACCCCATATGGTCCACTAGCATATTCTATAGGATGAGAAGTCAATTGTTGCGTCAAATTTTGATTCGAATTCGCATTTTGAGCTTGTTGTTGTTGTTGTTGTTGTAAATGTGAAGGGGGTAAAGGAGGTGTAGTGATTGAATACATAATAGGAGTTTGATTCCTACTTGGATTTGAAGATGGTAGATAACTAGAACTTGTAGATGGCGATTGTTGCTGTTGTTCTAATTGCGATGTTATAGACGCACTATGCGGTCTTGGAGTCTGTATAAACCGTATATTACTTGGTCCCGCACCAGGAGATTGTTGATGTTGATGTATACCCGTACTCATTATATTCTGCGCCTGATTCGTCCCCATAGTGCCAACACCAAAAGCAGAATTCAAATCCGTTGGTATTTCACCATAATAAGTCGTTGATTTCGGAGATCGTTCTTCGGTCTTGAGAGATTGTGATTGTGCTCTCGAACGTTTATTAGAAGAGGATTTCGAGGCCTTTTCATGTGCTTTTCGTACGTATTCTGTAGCTGTTTGACTGAGTTCGACGAATTTTGGTAGAACGGGGTTGGCTTCGATGGCGTTTTGGTCGTTTTGGAAACTGGCTAGGAAGGTGGTGACGCTGGTTATGAGACGGAGGTCGTTGGGGACTTTGGGATCGAGGGGGTGTTGGAGGAGGTTGGAGAAGAGGGTTAGACAGGCGGAGAGGGGATAGTAGTCCATCATTCTATAGAGGAGTCCATGTGTTAGTATTAATGTCCATTGTGTGTGTCATAATGGGGGACGAATAGAGAACTCACCGTAGTATATTCACCTCATAGGGACTACTGAACCGAGCACATTCATCTAAGAGAGAGATACTACTTCTCGCGGCATGTACACAAATCGCAGCACTAGCATAAACCCTCGGATTCAAAGTCGGATCAAAATTCTCAGGCGCAGTCTCCCCAGAATGTTCTCCATTCCCCGGACCATAATACAAAGATGCTCGATGTACTGTCGCCAGAATCTGCCAATATATCCAATGAATACGAACGAGAGGTACAATATGTACAAAATCGCATTTCAATTTATGACCTGGTCGAACCTCGATAGGGATAGTTTCGCGCCATTGTTGTAGCTCTTCGTCTAGCATTCCCACAAGTTTCAGTCTTTCCATTTTGGATTTCGTGAGCGATTTAGCGGAGTATAAACGGTTGTAAATGCGGCCTTGGAGGAGACATAAGGTGACGTTGTGGCGGAATGTTACGAGACGGTAGTTGCTGCTTATTGTGGGTGTGGGAAGATCGATTCCAATATCATCGTCGTGTATTGCGGAGGGGCGACCGGTACGCCAAACTACTGTCCGTTCGATCATTACAACAACCCAGAATACGTTCTTTCGTAGTTCGGCTTCCTTCGGTGAATGCCTGACATCACCCACATTCCGATGTAATCCTATTGCCTGCGCTAATCGAACTGTTGCTGCTGCCATCACTGAACATGGGTATTGATTAGGTATTGTTGATAAAATGAAAGACTATACATAAGTTAGTAAAGGTTCTTCTCACCCTAATTTATGAATCGCGGGTTTACAATTCCAGCCATGGCTTGAACTGCCATCAAAGAGGGCTGTCCCAGTTGCAGCTCGACAAAAGTGCTAGCTGCGTTCCGAAGCCATTTATTCCATAGAAAGTGCTCTATTGGAGGAGGATTCGAGGGCGGAGGTGATGTTCCCGGCAAGTCTTCTTTTCTTATTATAACAGCCCAGGCGAAGCAAATATTAAGGCATGCATACCAAGCAGGATCATCGGAACATTTGACCGGGTACTCTCGCTGGTACCTTTCATAAAAGTCTTCTTTATTAAATATTGGAAAATTGGGTATTAATCTGGCGAAAACAACTAAACCGAAGAATGTTAGACGATTTTCTCATGGTAAAGAAATAGCTAGGAGATGTTTGACTCACAATCAATGATGTGATCCGCGACCTCTCTTGGCGGTAGAGCTCCATGTTGCTCATCTGGCATCGAATACCAAAATGAAGGAGCTATTGGTGTTCTAGCGTGTGTAAGATATCGTGCACCGGCCATGATCTCAGAGAATACATGGTCTCCCGTAATCGTATCAATCTCTTTCAATCCTTCCGGCGAGAATAGTGAAAACCCCGACGCCGCACCTATTGAGAATTAACTGAAAAGTTGATAGGAATCGAAGAAGTCGAGAATTTGGGTAGCAACATACCAATGAATTCTTCGCCACCGCTATTGCCAATGTTAAGCGTCGAAAATTTGTCAATCATTCCAGATTGATCAAGTATATCTTCTGCGAAATTCCGATCCCTCTCATGTTTAGACCTATCCAGACTAAGCCCCGCATTCGTCATAGCAGACTCCATCCATTTCAATCTGTCTTCCAAAAATGATATATGGTTGGCCCTGTTAGCTGGATGTTAGCATGATTAGATTTTTCACCGGTCTGTAGGAAGTTCATTTACTTCTTCTTCTCCCTCTTCCTCCTCTCCTTGGTCGTGACTGTGCATTCCAGCTCGCGTGTCTGACAACGATTACATTTTGTAGCTTCGGGTTCCCATTCACATTTGATCTAGTAAAGATAAGCATGGTTATTATGGCAAGCAAACGGGAATGGACAGCTGAACAGGCTGAGTTAGATAGTAGGACTTGGGATGATTGTGAATACCGTACCTTCATTCGTTTGCATAAATCACATGCGGTCCCTATCAGAGTCAAAGTCAGCTGACAAGCCTCGAATTAGACAGGTGATGGTTGTTCAATTTACGGTATGAAGTATGTCTTCCCTCCATAATAAAAAATGCTTCGGTGATAAAATGCGGTGAGATGATTAAAGAATTCAGAATTATAATAACTGAATGAGAGAAGAACTTTTCTCTGTGCAGTAGTAGTCTTTTACCCCGGAGTTTCTATCTCAGAACAGCTCGCTCACATTGACCCTTTCGTTGGAGAAATATAATAACACGCGTGACAATGACAATGACAACGTCCACTAAGATGCGACGATCATACTAAGCTATGTAGGGAAACAGGTACCGCGTCCTTCATCATGATATAAGGTATATCCAAGCACAAAAATATATTTAAGAACTCTTTGTAACTTATGGAAAGTTCTGTGCAATCAGATATGGTGATATACGAGTACCGTACCACAGTAGTAAATAGAGTGGGCTTTCAAAATAGGAAATTTGCGGAACTTCAGGCTGATGAGAATTAGATGAACAAGTATATTATAGGGTACGCAATGATAGGTACCAGGTAATGGGTATTTGGTAAGACAATCAAAATGTACGATGGATGTCTTTCTATTTCCCCTTCTTGTTCTTAATTCTTCTTCAGAACCGTTAAGTGTCAAAATTTGGGAAGGGTTCTTCCTTGCTACTTTGGATGATGTGAAAGTTGGTACCAGTAAGGGTTAAGGAAGTATGTAAGTATGTAACAGAAAAGCTTCGATTTCCCATCATCTGTGCGTAAAGACGCATCAAGTACCCATATCCAAGTTTTGCTGATCAACAAATCCCTTTCAGAAATATATCAATAATTCTATCAATTTAACCTAAAGGGGCTGGTTGTCGTTGAATATGTATAAGGGGGATTCCTTGTATAATATGATTCGAGGTATATAATTGGATAATATAAAATGATCATCATATAATTAACCCATTTATATCCCATTTTTAAATTAAAATACAATATTCAAGGTAATTCGAATTACCAAATCAAATAGCGGAATATCATCCCCGGGCTCGGGCCGGACTATCATGGGATATCATTGACCCTGTCTAGACTTGTCCTTATATATTACATTATAAAAGTTAAAATATGAAGGAAAAGATGTTTCGATGAAGAAATCCCTAAAGATATGCATATTTATCTCGTATGACAGTTCGAGAAAGAAGATAAAAAGTCGTATTGTATCACGAATTTCTTTGTATAAGATATGGTAAAACCAATCGCTCGGTATGATTCAGAATCAATCCGCAAGCAATACCATACCATGCATGCGCGTCATTAAGATCCCTATCCCTATCAATATCCCTATCCCTAACCCTATCCCTTCCTCCTCGCTACCGGTACCAATATTCTCTTGTTGATCATTTCAATGATCGATCCTTTCTCGTATTCAGTAAAAGCAGCCAGCGGCAGACCAACCGGTACCTATTCAAGATCATCCAAAATGAAGAAATTCCAATACTTCATTTACTATTCGCGGTTGGTGAATGTGATGAAATCAGAAACATATCTTTTTGTCAAAGCGATAACAGAGCCCCCGGTCTGCTCGGCATGATGAGTAAGTATTATATAAAGAACACATTGAATCAATTGTCTTGTTGATAGGTGTAAAAACTTGAGATACCTCCACTTATGTATGGGCGGCTCATACTGCACTGCACGCTTTGACTATGGATATTGGCGATAAATGTGAAGGAAATATACGACGTGGAACTTTTGGCGGCAGTTTCCGAGTAAATTCATTGTAGAGTAGACGATTTACGAACAAATAGTTGGAAGAATTATCGTACTATATGAAAAAGCATTGAAAGAGGTACATGCATAAGTACTTGATGCATTAGAGGACGGTGTACTTGATCATGACAACATTGAAGAAAGATTGTCTGATATGAACACAATGCCGAAAAGAACTCTGGCGGTAAGTTAATCCGGCTTACAAAGCTAGAGAAAATCACTACAAACACTAAGTCTCATGTACGCTTTGACTATGGATCTTCCTCCATGCAGACTCCATGGAAAGCAAAAAAAACGAAGAACCCCAAATAGCATGGGGCAAGACAAAGTTGTAAGTAACATGGTGGCGTTATCGCCATGCTTCAATTCGGCTCTCAGTTACGAAGTACCAGAAACGGTAAGGACCTTACGAGTAGCCTTACTATATGCACCATGTACAGAATGTAGAAATACACACATGAATGATGATACAGTTCAATATGCGGAGAGAAATAGAATTATCAAACTCATCAGACATAAAACCCAGACCCTGTGTTTCCGCCTCCTGCCAAAGCACCTGAGCCTCATGATTCTAAAGAAGAAACATGGAACTTTCGAATTTTTGAGGGGTAGCTTTTACTCTAACGCAACATCCAAAAATCAACCGCGTCACGGAGGATTGTCTCCCTGAAACTTGAATTGGAAAATCAAGACCGGATAATGATCCGAATTCCCAATCTGTACCGTACGGTAGAACTAAGCCATAAGATCGGAAGTCCATCCATTGCAGTTGAAAAACGTGGCCAGAATCCATTGTCTTGCTTAGCACTTCCTTAGTTCTTCAATAGTAGTAAGTGTCCTCCATTCAGTACAACGTACAATGCACCAAGCCTAAAACACCGCAGCGCGTACTGTACCATTAGTACAACACACACCGCGAAGAAGATCAGAATCAACCAAGCGGTTATCCTCCCCACCTTCCCTATACGCCATCCCCACCCAATTGTCTGTGTGTGCATAACTACTAAAAGACCTTGAACCAACCCGCTCTCTAGAATGGAACGGAAAATTGGACATCCTTAACCAAGCCCCGTTGTCAAAATAATCCAAAATGTCTGTGGGTGCATATCGCTTATAGCCTAACCTGTCCTATTGTGAAGGGCATCTGCAAAAAGACCCTGGATGTCCCCACCCAAATGTCTGTGTGGTGCACCGACCTATTATAACCTCAAAACCGACCGTGGATGTCGGTCTGTGATGATTTATGAATCAAAAAGAATGAAATTAGAATTTATAATAATTATCAAAGATACTAAACGATAAGGCAAAATTTCCGTCTCAAAAAGCACAGCTGAAGTTTAAAAATTCCATACCCTATTTTTATATCGTATAAATTATCCTGATAGTAGATATTAGTACCTAAAGTGCCTAATCCAATCTCCGAGCTCCTGAAGAGTTCAGAAACAAGCCAAATTATAAAGCTAAATAAAATCATCTTCTCCCTCTCAATCTCGTTCATGATCCTACCCAAACGAAAAGGACATTATACAATACTATACGTAGTACGTACAACACGAAAAGGAAAGTAACGCGGCTCGAATTCTCGCTTCCCTTCTCACTGCATATCAAGTGACAGAGTAGAGCACAACAAAGCCCAAACCAGGACCAGGCCTTGGCGATATTAAAACACGACCCATAAACCGGGTCGGGGTTGAGGAAAGTTCCAGAATTTTGCGGAGAAGGGAAAAATATGAGGAAGGAAAGAAAGTTTGCAAAATGCCAATGCGGGTTCTATCATATGGATACTGTAAGCGAGCAAGCGAAAGGCAAAATATAACTGTACTGTATACTTGTAGCAAAGCGGATCGGAGATAAATGCGGAAACAAATTGCGGGAGTTGAGTTTGTTGCTTTTGCTGTGGAAATACGGTTATTCGGGCCAGAGCCGATTATTCCGGGCGGTGTGAGGTGTGTTTTTGGAGCGGTATGAAATAGGCTTTATGCTGTACTGACTGGTACTGTATAGTGATGCTGGAATATTTGGGTTTTGGAGGGAAGTTCCGGGGCAGTATACGTAGATATGGATTGGAGTCTAGATTTGTGGTTTTCTAGAGGTTTATATAGAGTGTGTTACGTATTACTTGGCGGTGAAAATATCTAATATATAGTACAGTACCAGTATACCAGTACCTCGGCAATTGATCTTCATATTTATATCCACATCAACAAACAAGAACACTTCTCGTCGTTCATTTGTTAACATAATGTATCATGTTATCCAACGGCATTGTATCACGAAACCTATAACCGACATCTCTTCCTCCATTGATTCCTTTTACATCACCATTCACTACTTTCTCAAACCAAGAATTCGCCTCCCTCGGAATATCACATATCAATACCCGCTGGATCTATACTTCCTCTCCCTCATCCATCCTATCCGTTCCAATCCTATATTCCACTTATATCCTCCTCATTACCCATCATTTCCCATCCGTCTATCCATCTCCCCATATATAGATCGCACAACCAATCCATTCCTTACCTCAAAAAGTTCCAACTTGCGCCAATTGCCACCCATATGAACTCAGACCTCGCTCGAATGTAATGAAAAAAGAATTTATGTATAAATATGAATTGCCACCCATCAACACCTTTTAACAATTTACTTATAAGGTTCCAACTTGCGCCAAGTTGCCACCCATCAACACCCATTAATTTCTCACCTCAAAAAGTCCCAACCTGCGCCAAACCAAATTGCCGCCCAGAAACCTACGCATTGGCAATTTTTAATATTGACGTCCACACTCATTTGATATTGACGTCCACCTCGATTCATAAACATTGATCTTGAGTCTTGACGTCCACATTCGTTTCTACATTAGCATCAGTATCGATGTTTAGGATGTGAGTGACATTGACTTTTATATTGCCCATCTTTCTTATCTCGTATTTTTCACATACGATACTCCATTATGATACTGTGACTTCCCCTCTGTGCGCACATACATTTATGTATAATCTCGTATTATGTAGCTTTCCCTTTTTAGTAGATATATGAGCACTGTGCTCTTTCGCAGCTTCGCTCCCCATGAGACTACCATAGTAATTGATATACAGAATCTTCGACCTCATTATTATACTGTACAACTTACTTATTTTCCTATATTAACCAACGTTATATTAATTAATATATAAAATAATAAACATACAAACATACACTCAACCCATCCCATCCCAAGCGTCTATCCATCTACATTCATAATGTAACCCTACCAACCATCATCCAAAATCAATACCAAAATATTATAATTGCCTTAATAAATATCTACCATCAACAAAAGCTCATACCTAAACAACATAGATTAATTCAACAAAGCGGGATAAAGGCTCTATAGAAGTGAAAAAAGTAATACATAACGCCCAAACAAATAACCTAACAAATAGATCGCAAGCTAAGCAAGCAGCAGTAGAACTACTCCTATTCAACCACATAAGGATTTTTCAAATCGCCGTTGGCATCAAAGGAATTATCTGTGCTGGGTTTTGTACGAGGTGTTTGGCTAACCAGAAGTCTAATTTTATCTTGATAGTAGGGGGTTGGGGATAATGTTAAGGGGGAGTGGATTAGTGATGTGGTTTGATGGTTTAAGATGATATTGTTATATGATATCTACTTGTTATAGAATTTGGTGGGGGAATAGGGATATTCTTCTCTGGAGGATTTTGAGAGGGTGTTAACTTGATGAATGAGAATAGGGATGGAGGTTGATAGTGTTCTTCTCTACAGGACTAGAAAGATATTAGCATATTTCTTTTACGTAGGATATTTATTATTAGATTCTTCTCTGAAAGATCAAGATGATAAGCCATAGATGATTGAGTATGAGATAGAGATCAGGAGGTCTCGTCTTATATTTTATGAGGAGAACATTGACTTTGTGAGGAGGTGATGAAGATTGATTTGAGATGAGACAAGAAGGTGGAAATCCAGGATGAAAAGCGTATGAGGTTTTATTTTATTCGGTTATTTTTCACAATGAGTTCATTGATTCATCATTCATGATTCATTTGTTATTCATTGCTATTTGTTCATCATCAATTCATCTCTCATCCCTCATTCATTCATCAATTCATTTCTCCTCCACTAGCTGCTACACCACCAGCAATCCCCATGTCAGCACCACTCCCAACTCCCAAACATGATATATCAACTTCATTTCTTGGAGGCAGACTTCGGAATATTGTCATGCTTCTTAGTACGATGGTGCCCACCGCAAATACCACAAACATGTGGCACCCCACAATCCCCCTTGCACATTCCACCAGACTGCCAATTACAACCAATCTTACAAGAGCCCACACGATGCCCACCATCGCATCTTGAACAACGATGTCGAAGCTTGCAATTAGCTTTACTACCACTGCATTTTCCGCTATTCCATCTCACACAAACGGGGGCGTTGGGTTGGAGATTATCATGACGGTAGGCGTTGTGAGTTTTAGAACCGCATTTGCTACATCTGTGTAGAAGCGTGCAGTCGGTAGCTTTTCGCGTGCAATTATGCTGCGAGTTGAATCTAGGGCAATAGAGAGGGACACGACGTTGATGTTGACGTTGATGTTGACCTTGATGAGTATTGTCTGCTGATTGGGTAGAAGGGTTTCCATCATCATCATCTTCTTCATCTGAGCTGCTTTCCTCATCTGAGCTTTCATCCTCACTGGAATTACCGGTCGATGATTCGTCATCATCTGCTGGGTTTTTGGCTGCCAGAGGAAACTCCTCCACTGCCTGATCCTCAAATTTGACTCTCTTCGCCTGACTAGTACTCTGATCCGCAGCTCCTCTCTTCGTACCCCGGGGAAGCAAATTGCCAACTTCGCCTGCAGGAGTTCGTAAAGGCTGGACTGGTTTCGATTGTGGCTGTCCATCTCCAATCTCCACGCCCATACCCGGCGTAAGCGCCAGCTCCCTCGCAGGACTCATTGATGGAACACCAAATGTATGGCGTATTCGTCGACGCTGTTGGGCCGTAATCGCTGCCTTGCGTCTCTGCAGCTCTGTATCTGATACACCGTAGAGGTCGTCATCGTTTTCAACCGTCTTCTCAAGTTGGACAGTTTGTAACACCGTGGGCATTGTGGCAGTACTGGCTGTGTGATTCGCATTCGTACCTGTAGTAATATCCGCATTCGTACCGCTCGATCCTCCATTAAAGTGATGAGTAGAGGTTGTAGGGTTTCCCGTTGTTGTTGCGTGGACGGGCGCATCGACATCGATATCCATCTTATCCTCCTCGTCTTCCACTTTCAATCCCATGATTCTTCCTTTCTGCGAATCCTCCTTTAGGTCCACGACTTCAATACCCCCCAGCTTTCTCAATCTCTGATCCTCTCCATCTTCATCCATCTTCTCTCCATTTCCATCTCCATCTCTCACTACAGACAAGTGTGTCAAGCCTGTAAGATGACAACGCTCTCCCTTGTCATGGACATGGAGCTCGCACCGTGGAAGTGGTGAATCTTTGATACTCCTCCAATCCCTAATCTTTGTACCCTTTGGAAAAACCCCAATTCCAATGACCTCTCCAAACTGCATCAACACCCCTAGAACATCTTCCAAAACCTCGGGAAATTTCCTACTCGCCCCAAATAATTTTCTCAACTGATCCCTCCAATGTTCCACAGACATTCCAACACTAAGTAACCCCAATCCAGAACACACAGAAAAAGCACAACATCTTCTAAGTCGACTATCCTTCTTGCTTTCCTTGTATATCTCTTCTACGATCACTGGATACCGATGAATTTTAATGTTTGATTTGTGGTCGAAAGTGAGAATTTGATCCATTGTTTTATTGACAAGATCATGGAGATGGAAGGATTCGCATAGGTAGTATGTGTAGCGTAATCTCCTTGCGAATTTGTGTTTTCTTTCTTCTTTCTCTGAAGATGCAGGTCCCGCAGCGATGAGTTCTTCAGGGATACTCAACGCCTTCCCAGAATAAATATAAGTCGAAATCGAAGCAAAAGCCTGATAATCATCTTCAGACGAACAGGAAATAACAACTGGCGGAGTAGTCTTCCCATTTCCATTGGCACGGGCTTGCACTTTCTCTTTATTGGAGATGTACCAATTTGAGAAGATAGAGGAGATAACCATCAATGGTTTGGTGTGAAATGTGAGCGGTGGATGGGTTGTAGAAGATGTGGTCGTGGATGTTGAGCTTGTGGCTGGGGTTGGGGAGACGAGAAGAATGGTTATGATTTCTGTGCCTAGGATTCTGGAGAAAGATCTTTTGGTTAGCTGGCTGTTAAATTGAGTGGAAGTTTGTTGAAAAGTGAGAGAGAAAATGGAAAAGGATGCGGGATGAATGGAATATAGATCGGTAGATGGAATAGAAGCAGAGAGCAAAGGCAGGGAAATAAATACTCAGGGTTAATCTCCCATTCTCCTCCATTATTCTGATTTAAAGCCATATTGTCGCAAGAACAAAATGCCTTCAGTCTCGATTTCTGTGTAAGTTGGCGCAAAATACCTTCAAAATTGATTTGATTTGATTTTTCGTCTTCGAATCCTCAACAAAAAGAAAACGAACTCCGTTCTCTTAAGAAGTTGTAAGTAAAGTAAAGTTGAAAGATGTATTCCAACTTTCCTTGAGATGTAACCTTCTTTCTTATGTGTGGAAAGAATAAAAAATCGATTTGTGTTTGTGAAGAAGAAAAGTTGGTTTTGAAATTGAGATCGTGGGAGAAATAAGATAACTTAGGGTTTAAAGTGCATCACCGGGTCGATAGGTGTTGTTATTATTGTTGTAAGTGGTCATGTCACCGGGTCGATGGAAGCTGCACCAGGAGTACCGCATTATAGGTGGACGAGTGTTTGGATAAGTAAATATTTGGATAAAGATGGATGTTAGATTGGTTTGATATGATTTGATTTGTTTTGAATGGGGCTTGAGATTGTATCTACAAAGAAAGGGGAAGGAATTTATACTATTATCCTGATGTCTCTTTTCTCTATCGATGAATTATTGTTGGACTTGGTGCATGCACCATCCCCTCCACAAGTCTCTACCTGTAGGTTCTGAGAACCGCCTTGGGAAGTGTGGATTGAATTTGAATAGAATAAGGAAACTGGGCAGAGTGTGTTGAGTGCCTGAGTAAAGTGACTTCATAACTACATCAAGGATAGAAATATTCGCCCTCTTTCAAAATTTTACCTTGTTGAAGAGTAAAGAAACTCTTACAAGCGGCGCGTTGATGCTAGAACTACGTAGAAAGATGATCCTCAAAGGAGTAAACGAAACAAGACGCCCTGGGCGCCCACCAAAACCCCCCAATCAAATCACACCCATAGAAGAATCACACCTTCGAGGAAGATTAACGAAAGAATATAACACCCAAGCTTACCAAAAGAAATGCGCAAACGATACAGACTAGGAAGAATCGATGCCGAGGAGAAGCGCAACAGGGAAAAGTGCAGCGACGACGAGTTTGCTTGAGAAAGTAGCAGTGTCATCAAAGAGCAGGAAATACTCAGATACCATGAGAAAGTAGTGATGAAGCAAGACAAAGGCAGAGAAAAAGCAGGGAGGGATATTGAGCTTGTTCACGGAAACGAGCAGGAACATTAGATTATCAGAAGAGGACGTAGATAAGGAGGAAGAAGAGGGGCGTCGAATAACAGGAACGATTCCAATGATTTTGAATCGGTTATTATGAAGTATAGCGAAATCGAATAAGCCTTATCATACAACAAATGATGAACCAGAAACCAACAAAAACTTCATTCCCACACCCACCAAAAGTCTACATAGTAAAACAGAGGAACGAGGAACCTGAAGAATCCCACGCGTACTATTTTTCAAAAGACGATTGTGATTCGCGTACCCCGAGGTGTGGCACTATGATGCCTAAATTACAGACCCGAAATTTTCAGCTCCATACTTGAAGTGGACTAGCAATATGACTGGGACTCAAGGTCATTCAAGCTTCGTTTATCTCCTTCTTCTTCTCCATCTTCATCGGTGAGTTTAAGTGGGTAGTTGGTTTATTTTTTTCACTTCCTTTTAACACTTTACCTCTTTCTCTCTCCCCCTCTATCCCCCTTCCAAAGAAGTTCAATATGATAGCTTCAAGCCCAATATTTACTAACCATATATTGCGATGTTAAAGAAAACTATGATGAATATTCCTACAGTTAGTTACCTTCCTTCCATAAATGATATTTACCAGTAGGAGCAGATCAAATCAAGTATCTAGATTGAAGGGCGTTGACTTGCAGATAATTAGTAAATTAGTTTTCTCCCTATCTACCATATTTATATTTCACATATCTATATCCTATCACCACTTTACCGACACACTCTCCCCTCCTCATCATCCTAGCAAATATCCTAGCAATAAAATCAATAACCCATCTCCCTCTCCTCCCGTTCTCCCCCCACACCTTAAGCATCCTTCTCTCCTGCAAATCATAAACCCTTGATGTCCATTTTCATTCGATAAAATTCATTTAAATTCATTTCATCTCATTTCAATCCCAGCTAAATCAAACGTAAATGCAAAAGCCAACGCAAGTAAATATCACCCCTCCGTCCCAATGCATGTAAGCATAACACCATCCATCCGCCCATCCGCCCATTCACCCCCACTCCCTTATACAGCAAAAGCAAGCAAGCAAGCATAAAACCTTATCCTTCCATCATGCAAAAAAGATACCACCCACCTCCATCATCCCTTATATAACTAGCCATAGCTAGCAAGCAAGCAACCTACCCTCCCAGATACGAAAAAATAAAAATAGATATATATCCCATGCGTGCGTAAAAAATGAATCAACCGCTTTGAAATATGTTTTCTCTCCTCCCGGTACTGTATCTTCCCGGTATCCACCCATCTACCACCCCCCTTCAATAACCCATATCCTTAACCTCCATGCATATAAACGCTATAAAAATATCCCGCAAACCAAGTAACTTCTCCTAACAACAAACCCCCCATCCCAGTAACCCAATAACAACGCAAACCCAATACCAGATCCACCCCTTCACTACTGAAACCTAGTATGTTGATTCATATTCAAATTCATATATCCCAATCCCCCAGCATTCCCATGTCCATTCCCACCCCCATAACTCCAATTTTTCGTCGGTCTTCTCGAATTAAATGGCGGGCGATGAGGATGTGGATGTGCTTGTTGTGTTTGTTGTTGATTGAAACGCTCATTTCCATTCATACCCCCATTTCCATTACTATATTTAAACCCCTCTCGTCCCAGCCCTCCATTCTCCCCACCAACACCATGTACAGGCATAGAGAAACCAGCATTCTGACTTTGGGCATAAGGAAGTGAATAAGAGATGCCGGGATTAGTGTTATTGTGGTTGGTATTCTTATTGACTGAAGATGTAGATTGGAGTTGATTTCCATTTCCATTTCCATTTCCATGAGAATAAGAATCAAGATAAGAATTTGAATTCGGATTTGTATTTGTATTCAGTGCGTTGGTGATTGCGGTCATAGCTTTACTTGGAACTGCCGGGGGGATTGATTGTTGAGAAGCTATATTTGAAATTTGTGCAGCGACGGGTGTATTGTTCGGAGGTTTGATTGGTTTTGGAGATGCGGATGCAGTATGAAGATTAGGCGCGGAAGTTGAGGAAACAAGAGTAGTACGTTGACCAACCGGTAAACGATTTACCATACTAAGACGTTTAACTGGACCTTCGTAGCGGAGTTGTTGCGGATTTTCTCTATCTTTGATGGTATCTGAAGCTAAGTCCCGCTCGCTACTATGACTCGCATTGCTGTTATTTCGAGATCTAGAATTTGTGTTAGGATGGGATTGAGATCGATGGGATTGGATTTGGATTTGGGTGGGACCGACAGGAACAGGAGGCGGGAAGGTGATTTTGTTTAGATGATCGGTTGATTTGCGTTGTGCATCTCCTTCTGTAGATTCAAAACTGGGATTATTGGAGTTAGATGGACCGGGTATGACAACGTATGGACGTTTTGCTTTTGAATAAGGTAACGCATCATGATAGGCTTGACTGAGAGGACGTTTTTTCGTTGAAGAAGGTGGAATGAAGGGTTGTTTCTCGTTGAGAACCATTGAATTCGCACCAATTGCAGAAGTGCCAGAGGTTTCTTCTTCTTCTTCTTTCACGGCGGGATCTTGAATTGGTTGTTGTTCTTGTTGTCCATTTGCATCCTTCTGGCTATTAACTTCTTTCTCGGCGAGATTCGATCCGTTGGTATTACTGTTTCCTTCCGGTGCGCCTTCTATACTAGCTTCTTGATTCGGAAGAGGTGCTATATTCCTAAGCATATTCTCATCCATAGCCTCTTGCTCCCTCTTAATTTTAAGTCGTTCCATCTCTGCCACTTCATCCGCCGTCAACATCACAACATCATCTCCACCATTAGCCCCAAGTGCAGCTTTCAACACATCTCTCTTTTTCCTCGCCTTCAAAGCATTTTGTCGAAAACAAGGTGTTTCATCTGTATGCGCATGAAAAGTACATAGATTCGGAATACCATCTTCATCCGGAACCCTATAATCACTTTTCGCATTCGTAATTGCACCCTGAAACATCAACAATGCTTTCAGAATATCCGAAAGTATTTCCGCTCTATCCCGATACATATCCACGAACTTGAGTTTCGCATCTGTAGGAGAACCGAGTTTGAAAAAATGCCACGCAGTACTTGTAGCAGCGTACCATCGTAACTTGGAATCGCGCATGGTGTTTTTGTAAATCTCGGATATGTGCATATGCATGTAGCGATTGCGATGAGAATCGTGCGTTTGAATCGCATCCATAGTTTTGTCCATAAGATCAATGATTTCGAAACGTTCTGCTAGATAATAAAGCTCTCGCATTTGACGGGCGTATCCGCTAGCAGCTGTGGCAGCGGGACTTCCGTCTGCGGGTCCTGATGGTACATAGCCTTTGTAAAGATAGGTAACCAATATTGAAAAGGCGTTTTCAAATCGTGATTCGCAGTGGAATGTGTATTGAGTACCCTTTTTCTGGAGAACTCTGATGTGTTTCTCGAAAGCGGTAGATCGGCTTGAGAGCAACTTTTTGTGAAAGGCTACTTCTTTTTTCTTGGTTCCAACGAGGACAGTAACGATTTCAGTTCCCATCGCTCTGGAAGATGATTAGAAATTTTCTGCGACTTTGAAACGGAGGAAATATTGAATTGGATTGAATTGGATTGAGTACTTACTCTTCGTCGAGTGGCCAATTATCGACATGAGAAGCATTGAGACTAGCTTGATCAGACATCTTGATGCTTTATTGAAGCAATTGGGTTTGGTTGGTATATAGAGAAAGGGAATTGAAGAAAGGAATAATGGATATATATTTGAAGAAAGAGAAAGAAGAGGAAGAAGAAGAAGAGAAGTTGAGAAATCCGAAAGAATATACCCCCAAAAAATGATATTCTCGTCGCGTCTTATTCGACGTGACGCGTTTCAAGCCTTTTCTTTCTTTTTCTCACCATTTTGATCATATTTTCCGAAAGATGAGATGATAATATTATAAGCAACAGTTATCAATTATTGGAATTGGAATTGGGATAGTTTATTGGCTACTTAGCACAAATATCTCCCCCTTATCCCTTCATTTCTTGAAGTAAGGGATATATAAATGTTGTAAAAGCGTGGCGTGGCTTGAGACAGCGAGGGGAAGGGTGAGAAATATGGTAATGAATCTTTATCTTCAGCCATATCTTTATCATTATTCACCCTCCATTCTCGATTCGTTACCTTTTGATACTGGCACAGTACTATTTATATCTTCATTTTTCATTCCCATCTTCCATTCGTAATTTTTGACGTCAAATCAATTGATGTTGAACGACTTACTGATACCTGGTACCGGTACATCGGAGTCGGAGTAAATAGGAAAAATAGCTCGGCTCGGCCAAGATCATCACCCCTCCCTTAGCCGGCGCCGGGTAATACTAACATGTACACAAGAGCAAGGGTTCCCCACATTCTATTGGTTCGGTCATGCTATGCCGATCTGGCTCATCATGCAGTACGCAGTACGACAACCCAGCCCCAAACGCCATACGCTATCCTAATTAGGCTCTAACGTCCATTCTGCCAGACGTATCACTTTAATCAAAGCGAGGGCGCCGTGCTCCCTTGGCACTGTATTTTAGTGTTCACTTCGGGCGGTGACTTCGTATAATTCCTCCAATCGCCTGTGCTGTTCCGTTTGATCTTTTCCTACCACATATAAGATGAAATATGTCTTCCAGATTTTCACCCGTTGAATCTTTCCTTCCACATCCATCTCTTTCAGTTTCATCATCCTGTATGCCATGACCTCACTCGCAGAATTGAATAATTTCGTAAAAACTGTCGGACAATCCCCCCCTGTTGATACAAACATACCTTACGATGCCGGTTGGGTAGCAGGAAAAACAATCCTAATCACAGGAGGAGCCTCTGGATTTGGTGAAGGATTCTTCAGGAAATGGGCTGAAAATGGTGCGAATGTAATAATTGGAGATATAAATGGTACAAAAGGGCAAGCATTGATCGAGGAAGTTCGAAATTCCACCGGCAATCCAAATCTTCATTACATACATTGCGATGTTACGAACTGGCAATCACAAGTAGATTTTTTCCGAACAGCCGCCAAACTAAGTCCTACGAAAGGTATCGATGCCGTGGTTGCGAATGCAGGAATCGTGGATTCATTGGATTTTGATAAGCCTCAGAATCTGGATGCAGAGGAACCACCTCCACCAAATCTCAAGTGCTTCGAAGTTAATTTACTTGGTGTTATGTATACTACACATTTGGCCATCTTCTATCTACAACGAAATCCTAAATCGCAAAAATCTAGTCCATCTTCGATACCTGGTCCCAATACGGCAGATAGACATTTACTTCTAATTGGGTCTATAGCTTCGATGCAACCTCTTCCTTTTCAACCCTTGTATGCTACGGCGAAACATGGAATGTTGGGATTATTCCGATCGTTGAGAAATACAAGCTTTACAACCGGCATTCGAGTTAATATGCTTTTGCCTTTCTATATGGATACACCATTATTTCCTGTATCGGGCAGAATTCTGATTGCTGGGGCGGGGATGGGAAATCCAGAGGATGTGGTGGATGCTGGTACGAGATTTATGGCGGATACGAGAATTGTTGGACGAGCATTGGTGGTTGGTCCAAAGGTTCGAGTCAATGAAAATATGGAGGTCCTGCCGGAAAATTCGAAAGAGGGTAATGAATCTGCTGTATGGGAGGCATATGCAGATGATTTGGTGGAAGCAGATGCTTTCAATAGGAGGTTCGTAAAATTGGTGAACACAAGACAGGCAATTCAAGGTTGGAAAGGCTGGGCATACGATGTTGTTATGGCTTTGACTCATCCCTTACGAACTATCTTGGGGGCGAAGACACCGACGACTGTTGGAAAATGAGTAGGAAATAGATCACGATCTGTGAGGATATTCAGGAAAAGGAGGGTGTGGTCGTCTGATAGTGTGCACAGTGGTTTTGGTATATTATGCATATCAATAGCATGCAAATATTTATCAATTATTTCAACTGCCTCAACGTATTCCCTTTTCACGAGTATGGCAGTTCCTTCCTTTATTGAAAAAAACGATTCGGGCTGAAATCCAATCGTAGCTGCCCAAAAGGTTCTGAGTTGTCTAGTGACTTCATAGAAAACCAAGCAATAACTGCTTTCCCCTCATTCTCCACAATCATTGTCAATTACTTCAATTCACTTCCCATAATTTTGTACTCTATCTCCAAAAAGAAGAGAAATACTCTCACATCCACAATGTATCAAAAAGATGATCCATTCACCACACCTACCACTCCTGCTATTCCCGCCAGCAACATCCAATACCGATGGGCACGAACACCACGTCTTTCACGTTTCTCTGGATATCGTGTCACTCCTACTAGAATTGTACTTTTAGTTTTCTTATTTGTTTGTTTAATTGTTTCTCATAGATGGTTACCGCAAATTCCTATTATACAGGTTTGTTTATCCATTCATCCAATTTCTTATTCTCAAGCTTTACTTCCTCTCTTTAATTTACTAACTCCATCCAGATATCACCCAAACACAACACCACCCTCCCTCACCCCGCCTTCCCACTAAAATTCCAATCC
>JWJB01001342.1:0-16953 GCA_000812895.1 Rutstroemia sydowiana | reverse complement strand
ATTCTAAAAATCCAAAAACCCAAAAACTCCAACTCCCACACCCAAATTGCAACAATCCAAACTCAAACCCAAATCTCCAACGCCAATCCCCCTTCCCTCTTCTAACCACAAACGCCGTGCTCTATTTACATAATCCAATGTCATGATGCCTCGCTGACAGTATCCTCCAATTGACCAATCCTCCAATCCACCAGTCCTCCACCTATTGGTTGAATGCTCGTCCTCGTGTGATGACATCGACTGTTCTTGAAATCATTTGTTGAGCCTGTGTATTCGATGAATCCATGTGTTGGATTCTTGATGCTGAGTGGTGGGACCCAGGATGTTGTGTGGTAACTTAAATCGATATCTGAGGATTCGTTCTGAAGTCGTATGAAGTGTCTTCGGCTCAAGAGTTGCGGGGCCTGCGTCGATCAGATCTCTTTGTTGGAGGTTGTCCGTCAGAGGAGGTGCTTGAAGACTTTCGACTTGGGGCCCCCCTCTTGTTGGTCCGTGGGAGTTGGCTTGAAGATCCTTTGGGGGGATTTCCTTTCTCTGTTGATTTTCCCTGCTTTTGTCCTGGTCCTGGTTTATTGCCAGTGTCAGATCTAGTAGAAGATGCACTTCCATTGGACGAAACACTAGAGCTCTTGCTACCTCTCAATGCCAATGCACCCTGCGCGACTCTTGCCAATTTTGCAGGATCATCACCAGCGTCATATCTAGTAGAATAATCATTTCTATTGGACGAGACACCTGCGGTTTCCAAGTTTTTTGCATAGTTGTTTCTTGGGGTCTCTTTCCCATTTCCGCTTTCTGATCGTGCTCTGTCGGCAGCGATAGATCCATAATTTGATGGACCGTGATGACTATCACGGAGCGAACTACCATCTCCTTGAGAATTTCTTCCCGACCTCGATAATGGTGAGTGGCGGGATTCAAAAGTCAGTGGAGCAGCGGTTGGTGGGATACTGTATGTGCTTGGCACTTGGCCTGGATTTCGACTTCGTGGTGGGCTCAGCGTTCTGAGCGGATGACCAGATTGTACTGGGTGGAATGGGTTTGCATGACTTGGAAATGGAGGCTGCTGTGGTTGAAGTTGGAGATGGGATTGGCTCTGTCGGTGGTTTGGATGTAAGATGGCAGGGAGCTGGAGACGAGGATCTAGTAAATTTGGATCTATTGGGGGTGGGCTCTGAGTTTTGGGTGGCTGATAGCTAGAAGCCACATGCTGGCTGGCATAAGCTTGGTTTTGATTACCTTCCAACCCAAAAAAGCTTCGAGGATCAGAAAATATAGGTGCCCCATATATTCGTGGATCGCGATGTCGAGAATCAGCAAACCCATATGGTTCATCCTGAATGGTGTATTCAGGGAATTGGTTCCACGGACTCCTTCGCTTCGCATCGGTGATGCGACGAGAGCTCCCCTGATTGGCTCGAGAAGTGCGTTCATTACCAACACCATCAAGCTCCCCATTCCTCTGAGATCCTGGAGCTTTCTTTGATTTTTGCGATTTTGAAGCTCTCTTTGGCAAGCCCTTGTTTTGGATCTCCTCGAAAGTGGCATCCGGAGCGCGAACAGGAACGTAAGTATCTCCATACTTTGCTTCTAATGCGGCAAACTTAGGCAGTTTCTGACGGTCGTATTTGTAAAATTTCCTAGGGCCGCCTGACTTGAATTTCTTCTCATCGAGGGGAAGCCATTTCGTATCAACAGTTCCATCAGGAAATGTGAATATCCCATCAAGAATTTTGTACATCCAAAGGTTTCCATTGTGCAATTGTATTCGTACACGAATCCATTCACGATAACGTCTGCTTATTTTTTTGGCTACGAGAAGCCAAATCGAGGTCGCTCAATTGGGGTATAGAAGTCCCAATATCCCCGAACTCAATATCGGGGTTCTGAGCTATGGCTTCTAAAATAACATAGTCATCTGCATCCGTGAGATTGTAGTCTTTTCGCTTTGGATTTCTTGGAGGGGGAGGTTGGTGTAATGTCGGAAGTTCGTATGGCGGTGATGGCCGGTGATTCTTCGAGTGATCGAAACCACCAGGTGGCTTCCAAAGAATCTCGGGAGTCTTTCCTGTTCCACACGTACCCTTTTCGTACAATTTCTTGAGTTCCGCCGCACGGTATAAGATCGTTGGAGTGGCATCAAACGGGGTTTCGCCGGGTCTTTTGAATCTCCCGCTTGGCAGATATTGTATTTGGTGCTGTTCCTTGCTGACACTGTCCAAATATCGAGCCTTCAATTCCTTGCGATGCACTTTGTTTTCTTCCAAATACAGCATGGGAACTAACTCCTCAGCAAACCACTTCCGAATGGCATCATCTGAAGGTACTAAATTCTCCCCCCGAACCGAGTTGCCAAGCTGTTTTGTTGTGAGGAGTGGATTTTCCCAAAGCAAATTGAGTATGGCATGCTTAATTCCTTTCGTCAAAGAACTGGTTGGCGGCATTGTAAGGGATAGAAAGAATTGCGTTCAAAAAGTATTTAGGAGAAACTCCAAGGTTGTCGCACAGAATTCAGCTATGACGCTCTGAATTATTCTGATACATAAGAGGGGTATTGCAATATTCGATCAGGGGTAATGATACCAATAAAGCTAATAATTGATAGGTGGGTACTTTTGAAATAAGGCGTATCGATATTTCGTACTGCAGGTACAAATCGATAGCTCAAACAATAAATTAAAGTGAAAGAGATTTGGGCTTACATGCAAGACAAATGAGTCCATGTTCAGGATTGATCAAGTCTTCTTTTGATATGAGTGATAGATTTGTTGGTGAAAATTTTGCCGCTGCGGCCATGATTTCGCATATTTGCACTTAACCTTAACGAGGCATATTTGAAATACCTTTCCAGCGATAACTAATACTCATACAGTAATAAGTTTGTGTGATATTTTCTTTTATTTCAGTAGCTGAATTGGCATTAATCCTAATTCAGGTACATATTTCATCGTGATATGATCTGACGAATCTGAAAAATACAATGCCTAGCCGCAACTTCACTTACCTACCTAGGTATATTAAAAGTAAGCAACTAATCCTATGATTATGATGCCCGATTAGTATTTACATATCCTATGCTGCATCAGCTTTGATCATGCCGTCGAATAACACTATTTTAAGATGTGCAACAAAAGCACGGGGTATAGTAGCCAGGGCGGCTAGCATTCCAGCATGGGTCCGTACACCACGTACTTTTGTTGCACATCTCATAATTTGCTATCTCATCTTCTGAGTACATTTCAAGCACAATCTAGCAAATGTATTTTTTATTTCAATACTAATGAATGATCTCAGAATACTATCATTGTCGCGTGAAGCAATAATATCAAAATTTCATATCATTCGGGGTGATATCATTCGGGGTGTCGAATGAAATATCGTGCAAGATGAGGTTGTAACCCAATTTTTTATTTCCTTTTTGTAATACCCAAACGCCTTGCTCTATTTACATAACCCAATCTAAACATAATGCATCGCCGGCATTCTTGATCCTCAACCAAACGCCCATCATTCACCCATTCATCCATCTGATATTGCTAACTACACTTGAGAAAATGGCAACAGTTTATTCCGTATCCCCGCCACTGACTTTGTTCCACGCATAATAACCATGCTCCTCACATCAATTGATAGCCTCCAACATCAACATCCACACACCCAATCGACCTTACCAAGCTCTAGCTTCTGGTAGAACCCACTCCGACTTCATCCAACCTCTCCCACCTCCCACCACTTCCACCTCCGAAGCGTGGACGCGGCTCACTGAACTACATTCTCCGTGGTCTCCTCGTAGGTTTAGCTCCTATCAACCCCCTTCCCTTTGGGTGACGGGGGCTTCGAACCGCTCCGAGATCCAGCACCAGGTGGCGGAGATGAAGATGTAGAAGAACTTGGCCTATGTGGGAGGGGTCTACTCGGCAAAACTGCTGGAGCGGGAGCGGCAACATTCTGCGGTTGTGATCGCGGGTTCGTAACTGGGTTGAATCGACTGAAAGTATTGTCAGTTACATTTCTAACAGTCAGGGGTAGAGGAAGCCCCTCATGATGGGATACAGACCTACTAAGACCTTCAAATGCGCCCATTTTTGAAGATGGCCCAGCGAGACGTGTTCGATGCGTTTGGTAGCGTCCTTGGCGTGGATTGAGGAGCATACGCCTGTATCCACTGCTAGCCCCGGGTGTATTGCTTGCGTTAACAGGAGGAGCATTTGTCTGTCCGGTATTTGTCGGACGGGTGATACTAGGCTGATCGACATACCTGTATACTGGTCCGGGGAGTCGACCTACTGGGGTTGGATTGTAAATAGTTTTGAAATGACGTCCAAATCTATTTCTTGTTGTACTTTCATCTGCTGGGAATTGAGCGTAAGTCGGTCCTTTCTTGTAATTGCTACTAGGTCTACCTGAACTGGATGGACCAGGCAACACCTCATCGGATCTTGAGATCTTGCGAGCAATAAATTCGTTTGCCCACGTTTGCTTATACTTCTGAAGATCCGGAAGCTCATATACATGTGGAGCTGGCGCCTTCTCTGGAAGCTTGGCTTTCAGCTTGTTAAAGTGCAGATGTTTTTCAGAATCCGCATACAACAATGAAAGCCTGTTGAAAATCCATCTATTCTCTGCAGCTTGTAATCGAGAAAGAATAATTGCCCAATGACGTCTCACGGTCTCGTCGCTTACTGGCAGCGCGTTCGGAAAGAACTTGTGTAGCGCATCTGCGATTTTCGGCCAGGTCATATTGTGATCGCGAAGAATTATTTCTATTACCAGTTCGTCAACCTCTTCATCCCACTTCATTATGCCTGTCGTAGTGTCTGGTCCTGTATCATACTTAGTTCCGCTTTCCGTAGTGATTTTTTCCCAATGGAATATCAAAGGCGGTACAATGGTTTTCCCATCTATTCGATGTTTTCTTAGTTGTTCACTCACTGCCCACATATTCAAATCATAGGCAAACCGTCTCTGCGCCCCCGAAACCCGACACTTCTTCGCTTTCTGGATGTACCGCCTTCGAATTACATCATTTTCGTCGCAACCATATAGTCGTGGTAATATAACATCGTGAATAAGGGCCCCTATATCACGTCTGTCTAGGCCAGCGGGTAGTTCCTTGTTCTTCGTGATCTCGTCATATGTAATATCTGGCGTGGCCCACAATATTTTCAAGACAATGTACAAATCTTTCTCCGTGTATAGAGCGCCGCGTCTCGAAAAGTGTTCAGAGTTTGAAGCTTCCGTAGCTTCTGTAGTCTTTATAGATTTTGACATTGAAATGAACAGAAGAAGTGCAAGGATTTAAAAGTATACCTCGGTACAAAAAAAGGCTAGGTTGTAGCAGTGCTTTGAATCTAGACAGAGGGTAGATGTAGTTTATCTATGTCGGCAATGATTTGTTATGTGAATAATATTGAAATTGTAGATGATAGTGTGAGGAGAGAAAGCATTCGAACCAGATTGTGGAATCTGAAGAAGAGATAGATATCAAGTTATAAAGAAGAACATAACAGAGATTGTACATCAATATTTATACCATTTGATATTATCAATTATCAAATTGTTGGTGTGGCCATTATTTACACCAAGTACAGTACAAAATTTTCTAACTAGGTTACCGCACGAGTAGCCCATCAGCAGTCCTATATTAGCAATACTTAATGACTCGAATCAAAGAAATACTAAAGAAAAAATAAGAGGGGCATAGTGGCAATCCGGAAGTTATGTTGTAACTACCGTAAGGTTACACCACCATCAATTGGTTTTTCTATAACCAAATTGAATTCTAAGATACATGATTTATAGCTTCAATTCTTTCGTAGGATACCGTATAACAATGTCCATCAGCACATATCTTGGTGGATTGCGGGGTACATAATCGGAAAATTCAAGTGTCACCATCTAATCAACAGCGTTTCGTTTTCCTCCCATAAAACAGCTTTAGCCTCTAGGCGGAATAAGCATGCAGAGGAATACTTTAATTGGCGATGATATCAAAATTATTATCAGGCACTAGGCACAGTAGTAGAAATAAACATTTATATTCCCATTATTATTGTTTTGATTATTATTATTTATTCTTCTTCTTCATAATCGGAGTACACCGACAACAATGCGCCACCGGCCTGTCCACAAGGTCTCTCAATTCATCGATTTCTCTACCTTCTTATGCGCCGTTGAGAATTTCTATCTATCAATTTGTATAGAACCACCTGTTTCTCTATGTGCTCGGATGGTCCGATAGGATTGTATATCTATCAATTCATACCTAAACACCTCTCTATGTCTGTTCTATGGCCTCTCTAGGCGCCTGGCCCGTCGAGAGGAATCTGTTTTCATCAGTCCATAACAAAAATCCTCTCTATTCCTTCTCTATGCGCCCGGTCTGTCCGACAGGAATCTCTATCTACCAATACATCTATCTCTCTGGCCCACTCTAAGTAAAATTAGAAATCCCAGACATTCTGTGCAAGCGCCGGAAGCAAGAAATTTTGGTGCCATGCCCAAAGGTGGGATGAAGGATTTCAGCACAATCACAATTTTAGATTTATGGAGCACCATTTGAAGAGTCACACGCTGAATTTGTATTATATTTAGGCTTCGCCACTGAAAGTTCGTGGGCGAAGCTGACCTGAATCTACGAATTGGTTACTCTTTCAAGACATGAGTCACTATTATAGGCATTCTGGATTGCGTCTGTGTTGAGGCGCTGGAGGCGCATTTGTTTCAAGTTTCTTTTTAGTATCATGACTGTACGCATGATATGAATACTGATATTTTTGAAGGGGGCAATACAACCAACATATTTGCCCCTCCCCCACTACAGGATTTTGAGTGCTGTTGGTTTCCAACACGTATTTTCCAGTACTGGGGGTTTGGTACTTTCTTTTCAAGTTTTCTACGTGCACTTTTCTTCTTCTTTTATATTTTGTATCGTTTTGTACCTCGGGATCAATTGTTTCTATTTCATCGTCTCAACAAGCCCGGATATCTCAATTGGTTGCTATACAATTTTGGACAAATTCGATATGGATATCGATCCGGGTAGCACTCAATCAACCATAATCAGCAGCAACACATACGAATACTCTGCCTATGCCGACACAAGACGAGAAAAATCAATTGTTTACAAATGAATGGATCCTCTGCTGATGGCAAAATCGGTGTGCCCGACGTCGGTAGAGTATCGGCATTCAAAATAGATTTTCATTGTGGGCACTGCAAGCTAATATTGACGGCCAAGTGCTTCTTTGCTGACATTGACGGGCAAATGCTTTTTCTCTACTAAATCTAGAATCCGCTTACATTATTTTTTGCCTTCTATGAAGTTTCTTTCTTCTATTTTTGTGATTGCTTGGTGCTTATAACTTCGCATTGCTCTCTAGCTATGATCTCTCACACTCACATTCACTGTCTTCTGCACTCTAAAGTATTTACTATAGTCTCGATTCCGTCAACTTAGTTACGAAACTGGACAGCACGATACGGCGCAATAACGATAGCATCGAAAATGGGACGAACCGAACAAATACGATCAACTCCCTCCCCTAGACCAAGCAGATCAACGGACTTAAGAACGTCTACTCCATCTAGTGTACCTAGCCAACAATCTCGCGGACGCGGATACCACACTCACCATCCAAATCCCAATGCTAGCCGATCGCATGCAGCGCCCAGAGCACGATCGGCGCCACCTGGTGATAGATCATTATTCCAACACGTGCCACGAGCCGCAGTCCTCAACCCAACGCCATCACGAGCCGATCTTCCAGAGCTTAAGCCTGATCCCAAATATACCAAGTATGACCTCGAAACACAGACAAAAAGCCTTCAAAAGTGTTATGAGGATTTGAGGGTATTGAGGAAGTATCCAAACAATCCTGAGTATCGTGAGAGATGCAACGAGCTTGAGGATGCCATTAGGGGGGCTAGGTTTCTTAAAAATCAATATAGAGATTGGAACATATCATTGAACGAGAGGAACGCGAGGGAAAAAATGGACCTGAAGCGGGGACGAGGCGGCATCTGGTCCCTCTGAGCCAGTTCAAGATTCAAGTATACTCATTTCTGATCCGAAAGACCTCCGGTTACACACCACTTCATACACATCTTCTTTCCTCGTCGCCCTCTCCATGTTTTTTTCACGTCGCATCACAACCAATGTTGTGCACTTGTATGAGTGGCTGCCGATATGGGTGATGTACGGCGATATAGTGCGGTGCATGCGTGTCTTTTCAAATTCCTTTTTTGATGCTTGATCTTTGTCACTTGCTTGCTCACCCGTTCACTCACCTACACATTCACTCGTTCATTTGCGCCTTCAATCAATCATTCAGTCATATCCAACATTCATTTCTTCATTCACTCACTCATGATCAACTCCATTTCATACACATCACTCAAATCTATATCACAGCTCCCTCAGACCAACGTCGCACATCTTTTCGCATGTCAATGCGCCACCCCTCATACTCCGACGGCCTTCCCTCGCACGACAATAACTCAAAGCTTGAAGTAGCAAACCTTCCATACGAGACACGACTCTGCTCGTCCTCGCTTTACTTCCATTCCCTATCCTACCAACAATCACGTCAACCATCCATCCCGCACACCATCTCGCACACCATTCTGCACACCATCCTGCACACCATCCTGCACACCATCCTGCACACCATCCTGCACACCATCCATTCTACATCATCCATCGAACGTCACACCCATCATTCCTCAATCTGATTTCCCATGACAAAAGTTCGACCATCGATCTCGACAATATCATTTGTGATGGGAGGTAGGAGTTGGGGGTTTCACAAAACACAAGGCACCATTTACAAGACCAACTGCGGCGTCGCAAGTATTAGGAACACACAAAGAGAATATAGGGTACATTACAATTGGAAGCGCGATGGGGTGATCGAGGTTTCGAAGGTTGGATGAAAACGAATAGGAATGTCGTTGCATTCAGGAATGTGCGTTCACGCATATGCGAGATGGGATGAATGCTCAATCCTCATTCTACTTCGTCTTCGTATCACGAACCGAACTGGATCGAACCGCATCGCAATTACAATTTCACATCCAGAACGAGTCGCAGCCCTAGCTCAGATTGTGCACGCAAGGACGCAACAAATCGCCGACACGATCTCCACCACATCACGCCACACTACCACCACCACCACCAAGTACAACAACAACAACAAAAGTACAAAAAAAACGACGCACAAGGGTTAAGCATAACGACACAAAGAACCAGAAGAAACCAGAATACCCAGTGGTATTCATACATCATTTCGCTCTTAATCTCAGACAAGTGTCAGCAGATTATCAATTTCCATCATCATCATTACATTTTGAATTTGGGGGTAATTACAATCAGAGTTTTGATTAAGGGGGTAACCGGGGCCGGACTTTTGATTTAGGGGCTAGGTACAACCGGAGTTTGTGAATTAGGGGCTAGTTACAAATCGTATGGTAACGAATGGTGCAGGAAGCGAGGGGTACCGGTATACATACTACCACTACCACGGCACGTGAGATTCGGTCGCTTATGCAAGGGGAAGGGGGTTGGGTTATGATGTTATGATTGTATATTAAAAGTTTAAAAGTGGAATTTATTTGCAGTTTTTTCTTTAATGCACATTTGTCTTATAATATTGTGAATTTACTATGGGATTTTGAGGTTGGGGATTTGAGATGTTTTTTTCGTATGTGATTGATGATCGCATTTACTGGTATATTCACTTTCGAATTAAACTAATGTTTTTGCGTTGACTTCGAAATACTGTTTATTTTGTATGCTTTGCTAATTTCCATTGAATATATGAATTAATAATTATTTTTGTGTTTCTCCAATTGTGTGAAATATCGGTGAAATGAAATCTAAATCAGTAAATTTATTCCAGTCGCTCACATCATCGTTATTGCATAGTGGTAGAAATTAGAGATTTGAATTTGAATATTTGGAATGCGACCGGAATTCATTAATTTTCCAATGCTCTATTGCGCGAAAAACGAAGTATTTCGTGAACATCTGCAGAAAATGACGCGGTGGGGATTACGATCAGCATTTTGTGGTAGATGAGTGCTCAATTCAATAGTATGACGTACTTTATGTCTTTTTATCGGATGGGTTCTAAATTCCAATACCATCTTGATCAACAATCTCCGAGTTGCAAAGTTCACATTCATGAAATTGATAACTCAAACAACCATCTTGATCCACACAGTGATCATGCCCCAAGGTATGAATTCCCCCCTCGTAAATACATGATCATATGATATCCAGATCCTCTAGACCGCGCAAACCATCTCCTTCTTTCCTAACCGTCATATATACGATTACATCTGACCCATTTCCCTGACTCGGATTCTCCACCAAATGCACGGACGGTTATATAATCGATTCGAAGTCTACCATCGGAAAATATCATCCCGCATTGTGAAGAGAAACAGGCCCGATTGCGGTAGCTGGGTCTAGCCCTAGACGTTTTATATCCCAAGGCGATGGGGTAACGAGTTGGTATGCTGAGAAGTTGAACAATTCGAATGTATGCCAAAATTCGAAAATCAGATAGTACAAGCGGTACATTCGCAATCTCTACCCGCGACCGCACTAAATTCTCAATTAGCATTATCACCGGGTAGATTGGGAGTCGGTGAACTTACAAGAGCCAGCAGCGTAGTTTTGGTACTCTGGTGGTGTGTTCGGCGAGGGATTTGAGTAATGCCCATAATATCCGGGCAACATTTGTCCTGAGATATGAATGTCGTGAAGGTAGCCGGAAGTTAGGCTAAGTGGCACATGGGTTGTATCACCGAGTCACCGATCACTGCAGATGCTTCTTCGCTGGAGGCTTGGGATCTCCATTTGAGGAGCTTCCGGAGCTTCTAGGTCTACGTCGGCTTGGCAGCTTGCCCTTGGGACCCTGTTTTGGTGTGGTTCGACTCTCTGGTAACTTCTCCTTACTTGGGGCCGGCAATAGGGCTCTGAGTGGTGGTGCATTCGATGCGTTCTGAAGAGCTGGCGCCCCGCCTGGCAAAGGCTTTCTGCGGCCTTGTGTAGTCGTAGACCTCATGTCTCCTGGAACATTCGATGTTCTTGGTGGATCTTGTCGGTGACGTGGACTTCCCGAAGCTGAAGCACTTCGACGTTGGCTTCGTTGCACGGGTGATATCCCAGTCGAGCTAGCTTGGCTTGATTGAAGCGAATATCCAACACGAGGCCCCAAACTCTCCGTAAATGATTTGTATGAGGTAGGAATTGGGTAATGTGTTGTGGGGGGAACACGACGTGGCTTGTCAAAGCTTGTTTGATGTTGATCATCAAAGCGATTATCGAATGTCTTTGCTCGGGCTAAAGTTTGGACAGTCGATTCGGCGTTACTGTGAACAATTGGTCTGGCTTGGGGATCAACATTTGGGGGATTATAGATCTCTGAAGATTGATTAAAGACGCCAAATGTCTGTGATCGGGATGGAGGTCGCACAGTCGGTCCAGCGTTACTGTAGGCAATTGGCCTGCCTCGGGTTTCGAATTGATTGATCGGGGCCGTGCTTCTTGACGGTGTCGGGCTTGTACTCGATCTAGAGAGAGGAAACCCAGGGACAACACGAGGAGGCGGCCCCGTCGGTCTATTGGCAGATGATTCGTATATGCTACTTTGTCCATCCCAAGTGGTTCGACGGTCGACCTGTCCGTACGGCATGGCTGTATATTGCGAGGCACCCCCATAATGCAAACCGGGATTCTTGGTATTGTATCCTGTCAACACTGCGTGTGATCCATATGGTATGCTAGGGATTGGTTGTGGCAATGTGTGCGCCCTTGAAAGCTCGGGTGGATGAAATGGATCGTTGGCGAAGGATGTGGGAATGGTACTCCGAAAGTCGTTTTGATATCCAACAGATCTTGATGATGAACCTTGAGAACGATGATCTAATATTTGTTGAGCCAGGCCATCCCCGAGGATAGAAGTTAATTCAGCTGAAGAATAAGAACGGTTGAGATTATATTTGCGGCCAATGTCATCAAGTGAACCCCGTAACTGTTGCCATGCTCCCGTGAGATTATATTCGACGGGTGTGCGATTCTTAGCTTTACTAGGAAGCTTCAATCTAGTGCTGCTGGGGTCCATCCGATCAATATTTTTCTGGATCAAATTCTTTATCCACTCGTTTTGTTCCATGTGAAGCTGTACTAAAATACTGTTTTTCCAATGGTGTTTCATAGCTTGCTCTGATTTCTCCTCTGTCGATTCCCAGATATAGTCGGAAAGGTTTTTATCTGTGATTTTGAAAAACCATATCCTCAATATGATAATCTTTTCGTCATCTTCTTGCTTGAAATTCCGTTTTTCGATCAAATTTCGAGATTTTGTCATCGAAATGAAAGGTAAGAATTCGATATAGTATTGGTAGTTGATACAAAATATTTCCAGATCAGTTAATTCAAAAAAGAAAGGGAAGTGGACTTGAGGTAGTACTCAGCGCTAGGCAGTACAGTACCAATAAATATATCACTACAATACAACAATATGCGCCCGGCCCGTTCGCATTAAAAATTGATTGCCACTCATCTATCTTTACATTATTACAGCTCTTGAGTCACCCTTTGAGTCACCCTTCTAGAATGATCGATCATGGTTATATTAAGGCGAATTGATCCCAAGTTTTCTAGCACAGCCTTTTCTGCGACCCTCTGATTCAGCTTCTGTTCAGCTGAATATCGTGAATTAGAAATAACATGGTTCCTTTGCTTACTATACGCCAAACTATACTTGATTGATCATGTAGAAATAAATACTCATACGAAATGATCGGTATTGAATTTGAAATCAATTCTAATTAAGGATACCAACCAATATTTCAAGAATATCATACCGGTAGGCATATCATACGCGCCCCCTTGTTGCTCATCCTCCATATACTGGTCAGTGCCACTGTACCTGGAAAAAAAAATCCACTTCTCAACCACCCGCCCCGCTTCTTTTACCAACAAACCTTGGGATACCAGGACTCGCCTACTCCCCCCAAATTCTGTCTGCCATTTGATTTCGTTTCCTTTTTCTTCTTTATTCCTTGACATTTGGTTATTCGAACTGTCCTTGATTTCCAAAAGGGGCGTTTCAAAACTTTCAACTCGCGTATTTATATCATTTGTGACATTATTCGCGCTGCCAGTACTACGAACGATGGTTTTTCAAAGATATTCATTCTCTCGTTCCTATCGAACCCAGAATAAAGCTCAAGAGACGATGCTAGAAATAATTGTTTACAACTCGCCTGGATGTGCTGGTACGAATACCTGGACCGGCTAGTGCAATACCGCAATTACTCTTCTTTCCAACAAGATGCCCGAAATTATCGGACACACATCACATCGATGAGATGGTAGATTGGCAGACTATTGTTGAATGTCACCACACTCCCGCGAGAGATCCCTACTGCATATATTTATCATCGCGGGTCTCACGTCAGACTGCAGTCATCCTATTGACAGCATCCCCACATCCCCGGATCCCGCATCCTCGCAGTACGTACACAGGGTACTAATGCACGACACAAGGGTGCTTGAACTGCTGGAATAACTTCGGGTATGATGTTTCTACGGATCTCGGTCGATAAGAGCTAATGTTATCCGGTGTCTTTCTAGACGATATTTTCGATTAATCGACCAGATTAGCGATCAGTCGCGATACGATGCGCAGACTATGGCACACGACATAATGATTCAATCACATTACCGATCAGTCACGGCTCGATACACAACCTATGTCGAATTATATAGTTCATCGGTCAGCGATTAGTCGCGAAGGTGGTGCGCAATAGATACAACAATCCAACCATCAACCAAATTGATACCCACGCAATCCCCCTCTCCATCCACTTCGAAACACATGGCCTACCACTTGACGAATATTGATATCGAAATACTGCGTAGTACAGCAAGACATTTACAAATGACAGAACACAAAATTCATGTGAACACTTGAGATCAATGTGAAGAATCAGGATTTCTAAGATTTCTTTCTACGCAGGTCGGTCACCAACGGGGCCATCATAACCAACATACCATGTGCGATCAGTCATACTTCGCCTCCATCCATCAGTCCACTCTCCAAACAACTGTTTATTTCCGAGCCACTAGAAATCGAATTCTTTCCTGGCCTTCGTTTTGTTGACCTTTTTTCTGGTCGCCAACGGGGCCATCATAACCAATATACCATGTGCTATCAGTCATACTTCGCCTCCATTCATCAGTCCACTCTCCAAACAACTATTTATTTCCGAGCCACTAGAAATCGAATTTTTTCCTGGCTTTCGTTTTATTGACCTTGTTTTCTTCTCGCCTAAGTTGGTTCTTTCTCACGAATTTCCTATAAATATTCCTTCTTCCCAATATTTTTCTTCATTCCTTACTTCTGATTCCCAAACATCAATCGCAAATCATACATACTCAATTCCCAACAACTGCAAACAAACCCTCTTCCATACTCTCCATCCACCACTTCCTCATCTACTTTCTACCAAAAAATCAATCACCAAATCATCTGCTTCGAAACATCAATCACAAAACAGATACAACCTCCAACAACTCCAAACAAACCCTCTTCTATACTCTCCATCCACCAATTCTTCATCTACTTTCTACCAAAAAATCAATCACCAAATCATCTGCTTCGAAACATCAATCACAAAACACCGGCTCCTCGTTTGCTTTCAAAGATCTCAATACCAACTCAGCAAACCACCAACTTCCATACTATCAGCTTCCGACCCCTCAGTTCACAGTTATCAATCTCATACTATTCAATTCCAATTGTTATACGTATCTACGCAACACAACTCGCATCGAAAATGACAAACACCGGACGCAACACTCCTTTATCGAGCGGATCCAGAGCTTCCTCGTCACCTCCTGCACCAATCACCAGACGCAGAACTCCTTCACCACCCAACGGATCCAGAACTTCCTCGTCATCACCTCCTCCACCACCCGCCGGACGCAGAACTCCTTCACCATCCAACGGATCCACCGGAGCCAAGCACAATGCCACCGCTGCTATTCATCGCGCATCTATCGCATCCCGCGAGAGACATCCACCTATCAAAACCGGAGCCCAGACCCCTCCTGGGCCTCAAGAAGTCGAAGCCAGAAAAGAACTCGAAGCCAGAGCTGCCAGAGAAGCTGCCAAAAAAGAGGAACGCCGCCGTCAAGTCACAATTAAAAACCTGGGGGACGAACTTCAACAATTAGAGGAGGATTATGCTAAAGCATTCAATTTCGTCAAAGTTGTCTCGGTTGAACATTTGGAGGAAGCAAGACAGCGTAGGAGTGCTAATGGGAAAGGCACTTCAGCTCAGGACCGCCTTATAGCGACCCATGTGAACGCCCAAAAAACGATCAAGGAATATCCTGGAAAGAAGGCTGCTTTAAAGCAAAGTATCTCACAGCTGCGATCGTCGCCTGGACAATGATATAAAGATCCAAGGCTTTGCGGATTGGACACAGGAACTGGGCAAGGAGCATTGGAAGGCATTGAAATTGTTTGAGAGTGAGCGTGAGGATGATCGTCGGAGCATGGGATGTTTGTGCGTATGCGTGGGAATGAGACTGGAGATGAGGATTGGGGTGGACGTGGGGATGCGTGTGAGCATAACGGTGGTTAAACCCCATAGGGTTAAACACTTCGCCATGTTCATCGTCATCATTGATGATCTATGTAAGAGACTATCAATCATAGATCAATGAATTTCTTTACGTTCCTATCCTTTATGAACACTTCTCACTCACTGATAGAAGTGACTTCTATTTCTGATGGTAAAGAATGAAGTAGTTAGTTGGTTGGTTGGTTACTTAATTGATTAATCAATCAATTAATTAATTGGTTGGTTGGTTGATTCAGAAGTAGATTGTTTTGAATGAATTCACCAATCAGTTGGTTGATGAGTCAACTGATGGACCAAGGAGCAGTAGGAAATATTATATTTGCCTACGTAGTCTGACTATCTCTATGCTCATACTCATCCCCAATCCCACGCTCACGCCCACGCCGATGCATACGCGCAAAAGCCCACGACCATCCTCACGCCCATACTCAATCTCTTCCATTGACTTCAATCCCTCATTGCCCAGTTCCTGATAACCGCTTCAACTCCTGCTTCAAGCTCTCATAGTCTTGAACAGCATCACGAGCTTTGTAAACTGGCTGCAGCTGCGAGTCCACAATTTTATATGGCCGCCCTTCTTCTATTCTTTTAGCCTTGTCTTTTTCCCATTTCGCGAACCGTTTTTTGTTTGATTCATCATCAAACAAAGTCTTGATCTCCAAATCTTCTTTATAAGCCTCCTTCAGGTCTTGGAGTTTGGTTTTGAGCGCCGCGATTTCATCTTGACGGCGTTGCTCTGCTGCGCGCTGCAAAGCTGTGGCTTTGTACTGTTCGTATCCTCCTGCACGATTTGCTGCTGTGCTGACGTTAGAGTTATCGTCTTTTGCGACAATTCTAAAGCGAGGGGGAGTTGGTTGTTTGGGTGGGGTTCGTTCTCTTTGCCAGTTGGAAGGTGGTAGGCTGCGACTTTGGGCGATTTCGCTGGAGCTCTGATGAACCATGGCTGTGATGGATGGTACAGCGGACGAAAGTCTCGGTGGTACACGTGGCAAGGTTCCTGCCCTGGTGGGTGGGCTTCTGAATCTACTGAGTTCTTTAGATGGTCCACGAGATGGTGGTGGCGTGGAAACTCTACCTCGGCTAAATTACGGCATAAAAGTTTGGTGTACGGAATATATCATATTTAGAGCTAATTATATTATGTAAACGTATCAATATTTTTGCAAATCGGAGGTGAATAGTACGGTATTGATGTTTGACAGTCAATCTCAAAACTGATGGTATTGGAGTTGGAAGTTGGGAGTTAGAAATTGGGAGTTCGGAGTTGGGAGTTGGGAATTGGGAGTT
>JWJB01001337.1:0-13620 GCA_000812895.1 Rutstroemia sydowiana | reverse complement strand
CAGAATTTTATAATTATAACTTGGAGACTTTTAAGAGTATGTTTGGGGAGGAGTTGGGGATGTTGTTTTGGTTGTATGCGCAGGATAGGGTGCCTGGGAATAGGAGGAGGAGGGATGTGGCTGGTTGGGTTGTTGGTGGTATGTTTATTTCTTTTTACTGGAGGGGGTTTGGTTTGGGAGAGTGCTTTGGTGAGGCGTCCATCCCCAAGAAGCCTATTCCATATCCGACAATTGGGTCTATGGACGCGGATCAGAATTTTATAATTATAACTTGGAGACTTTTAAGAGTATGTTTGGGGAGGAGTTGGGGATGTTGTTTTGGTTGTATGCGCAGGATAGGGTGCCTGGGAATAGGAGGAGGAGGGATGTGGCTGGTTGGGTTGTTGGTGGTATGTTTATTTCTTTTTACTGGAGGGGGTTTGGTTTGGGAGAGTGCTTTGGTGAGGAGTGGGTGGGTTGCTTGTGTTGGGGAATTACTAGTATGAGGATGGGAGAGAAGGGAAGAAAGTAAATAAAGAAACTTGCTAATATTTTCTCCAACACATAGTTTCGAATTGGATAGCAGTAACATTCAGATCTGCAGTCGCTTATGGCACTTTAACATTTTTCATAACAATGATTTTTATGTTAGTATGCGGAGTAGGTTTTCCTATAAGCTTAGTGACGTCGTTCTGGATGGGGTTTACGGTTATGTTTCTGAGCCTGTTGCTGGGGAATTGGGAGGCCGGTATTGGTAGACTTTTGAGGAGTGTGAGGTAGGGTGGGTTGGAAGGGTTCATGTACTTTTAGGTGGACTGTGGGATTGGAGGTGTGGTGTAAGTGGTGTAGGTGCTGTATACTAGAATGGGATGAAATGGAATCAGGAAGCTGAATGCTTCTCTCGTAAGTGGTGTTGTTGTAGAGGTCGATATATCTATTATACTTGAATATTAATTTTTGTCCATGACGAAGAAGGAAGGGAGAGGCCATACGGTACAGAAATACATGCCGTAAAAAAACTCGATTCATTGATATAGATAACTTGCCAAATCATGGATCAACTGTAAAGTATGCCGAATCAGCCAGACAGCTTTTTGTACTTTCAACAATTCTAAAATGGGACAGAGGGAATGGAATGCAAAGAATGAAGTTGAATCATACATTGATTGTACAACATCGGCTGCATTTCGGCAACTCACTCACTCACTCTAATCCATCCAACGACCAACCTAACATCAGCTCTTGTAGCTTGGAGCCGATTTCTTAGCGTCTGATTTCTACAGTACTTCCTGTTTAAGAACAATCTATATGTATAGTATCATCCGAATAGGTATTGCGTATAGTTGTAGAAGAGCTCGGGACTCAATTCCTCATGAAAACTACAATAGTAGATATCTGATCTCTGCCGGGGGGGTTAGATATGTAGGTGCTAGCGGTACTGTACCATTCCACATCTCTTGGACCGCGCAAATGCTGGCACCAGCTTGTATTTGCCAAAAGATGAAGGTGAGTATGAAGAGTGTTGCTCGGCTATGGTATTTCATTGCACCACTACTAGTTCATTTCTTATGCTAATAGCCATCCTTCAAAGGATCAAGTACAGACAAAATAGCCTTTGAATATCGCACACCATGATACCAGAACTCCTCCCAAATATGTCCTCTCTACTAGGAAATATACTTCGTGTTTACTAAAGTTGAAGGCCTGATTATTTCCAAAAGATCGCCTCCAAAATCGAGCAACGCATTTATGTGGATAGGGTATCATGAAATCAGTTGACCGCCAACGTTCTGTATCTCGCATAAGAAAAACATCATGTCCTCCGTGGACTGCCGCCATGTCTTGATGTACATTGTTATACCGTGTAGGTTATTCCTGCTCGGAGAAAACATCAAAACCTCGCATTAAGTATCGCCGTAAGTCGTAACTCGTAACTCGTAACTCGTAAACCGTTAATCCTCAATCATCCTCCATCCGCGCACATGTCAAGCCATTCGGATACCAAGACCAATCCCATATTTAGCCAACAAAGATGTTTCTCACTACAGACATGTAAAAGCTGCGTAGAGATAGACACCCGTCATCAGCCCAACATGTCCCTAATGCGAAACCAAAGCCCCATCATCTGTATCCGTAACACTTTCTGCATATGGTTCGCAGTCGAGATCCGGTTTTACCATATCGAATACTGTTTGTTGGATGCCACCGATTATTCTGTAACTTGCTAAACCAAGTAAAGCAACAATGATGAGAAGTAGATTGATGATCGCCAGCACACAAAGTGGGATGGTGTGCCAGATTTGCAATCTTCGTAGAGGACAGCCTCTTGGGTCTTTCTTTTCCGTTTCACCCTCTGGTTTTAGCATCCCGGCTATTAGGAAGCGTAGTGGGCATTTTGACTTGGGTGATGGGGGAAGAGTAACCACTGTACTGGATGCGATTGATGAAGTTGTGGAGACGACAGATTCGGTATCAATATCCTTATCTTTGTCTTTTTCTTTCTCCCTTTCGTATTTCTCTTTCTTGTTTTTCTTCTCCGTATCAGAATGTCGACGTACTCGACTATTCGCACTGTGTTTATATTTCTTCGAAGTGAAAGCCATCATGCTGCCAATTAATCTCGACATGTAACATTGCACCGTGGAAATTCGAGACAGGATGCTTATGCATATATAGAAAATCGGATGCGGGCAAGATTTCAAGGTAAGGCAAGAAGCACATATGAAGAAGTTGATATTTGCCCGAGTATGAAGGCTTTTGTGTGTCCAATGACCGGAGACGGGAACAAATATTCCAGATTACTGGGAATTGTCAGGCATATGCAAGACAGGAGTGACCAGATTTATGCGGGCCAGTCAGACGATGAGAAACGTGGCAACAATTGGTCAATCTCTCATACACTATCATTCAATTCAACCTGAAAATCTGTCTCAGTTCAGAAATTGAGGATTCAAGCAAACAATCTCGAAAGGTGCTTGCATACATCTACCGGGGTACTTTCCCCACGTTCCACCACAGCGGGCTGTTGAATGTCCAATCATGGAGAAATCATATGCAAGGATGTACGAATAGTGGAAGTCTGGGCATTTATACGGACAGAAGCCCAATCAAGTGAATCGAGTGTGGGTGATGGAGTGGCTCGGATAGGTAACACAGTTTGATGGCTGAGAAACGGTGTTGTCCACTCGGACTTCCGCCAAATGTTCTACTGCATTTCGAGCAGGAGCTTTAATGTAAAGAGCACTAAATGTAAAGAGCACTAAATGAATATGGAGAATAAGTTACACCTTGTACTTCTCGAAGATCTAGACCGGATGAATGGAATGATCGCATACCGTATATGCATAGCTTCACTTCCGTGTTTGCTTCATTTCGAGGCTTTTCGGAACCAAAGTTTGGGCACATCTTTCTCGTCGAATAGAATAAGAATATGCATAGACCGGGTACCCGTATAGGATACCAGTACCTATCTTCTAGGAAGATATCGATAAATCAAGATATCTAACTTCCTAGTAAATCACAAGAATGGCCAGGTATAGTAGAAAATATTGAAAGTTTCGCTAGTTAAAAGTGAGTGCAGTACCAGTAGTTGCGGTCTTTTCCTTCGATGGTACCAGACTAGGCCAGCTCGGCCAGATAGACTTTCCCCCCACACCAGCTCACCCCTGTACATCCAAAAATCGGTACTAAACCCCGCCTCAAATTTAACCGAAATTTAACCATAAATAAACAGCATCAACGTCACCAGTTTTTTTGAAGCTTGGAGCTTCAAACATTAGAAAGCTTCCAGATAATAAGTTTGATGTTTAGCTGTATATAGGTACCTATATTGCTACAATCTCTTCAATTATTATTCTTGACCATCTACTCAATTCTACAAAATCAATATGCCTCTCGAAAACTCTTCATCCTCTTCCCCGACAGAATCATTCGATGCTATCCCTGCCTCAGACAATGACCCTTATGCCGCAGAACGGGATCAATCCACGGAATACTACCAGTTAGATGCATCCAGCTTTCGCCCCATGCCCATAATTGGTCCTCTTTTGGGCTGGAACGAAAAGCACTACGAAAAGGTTTTGCGAAGAAGGTTCAAGTATTTTGAGCAACGCATAAGCCGACCTCTTACGCGTGAAGAAATGGATGCGTTCCAGCAGCACAGCGGAAAATCGTTGTCTCTTATGTCTTATGGTCCTACAGCTGGGGTGACTGCAGGAGTTTACAGAGCTTGGGCCACAGCCTCGACATTCCGCTACCCTTTCTACCAACCGAACCTTACAACTTTTGAACCCGATGTCATTAAGTTCAGAGGCAGAATAATGCTACTTGGCTCTCGCGCAATTATAGCCAGACATGCCTTCAGATTTTTCTTATACGCAAGTGTAGGTGATTTCCTCGGGCGATCTATTTTCATGAGCTACGCCAATTCTGTAGAGGCCGTCTCAGAACTCCATGATCCTCGACTCCAAGATCTAACCGCCAGTCTGCGATCACGGATTTCGGGACAAATTGAACAAAAGGCTCCTGGTCCTCCGGCCAGTCCAACGCGCTCGAGGCAGCAACTGCCCCAAAGACGACAAAAATCGCAAATACCGCAAGATGATGCAAGTCCAACAGGTGGGTCGACGATGTATGAAGGACAGGAAAACACCGAAGCTTCGCAGTCAATGGATTGGCCACAAGCACCAGAAACAAATAAAACACCTACTATGAACACACAATCCCCCCAACCAGCGGCTGTTCAACAGCAAGAATCGAAGTCCTTCGAATTTTTCGACGACGATGCATCGCCGACGGGTGGCCAGGGTATGAAACCGGATACGAAATCTACACCCGCTCCGTCGAGTGCGGGAGGTTCAGTATGGGATAGAATTAGAAGTGGGCAGAAACCAGCAGAACAAGCGCAACGACCTCAAAAACCGGGATGGGGGAGGTTGCAGACAACTACACAAAAGGAGCAACAAGAGGGTTCGACAATGGGGGATAGTTTCACATTTTCGAAAACAGAGGAAGAGAGAAGTCTTGCACAAGTTGAAGCGCAGAAGGAGTTTGATGCGAGGGTGGAGAAGGAGAGGAGAGGTGGTGATTTCGGTGGTGGAGGGGATCAGAAAAGATGGTGAGACTTGTTGAGAAGGAGAGGAGGAGATATGATTTTACTTGCTGGGCTGGCAGAAAAGATAGTGAGGGGTATATTGCTTTCTTGTATACCTAGCTATAATTTCGAACGCGGCGTCTGGGCGGTAGGGATTTTGTGTCAATTGATGACTTACTATCACAACCAAAAATATGTAATAAATAAGAGCCTGTTTCATGCTTTCCCTTCAGTATGGGATGGAAATATGCGTATCGCATGATCGATCTCATATTGCTGGTGTTTGGAGCTGCTAAGTACTCTACCACCTGTCTGTTCGTCCGATCATCTCATATACCGCGTGCAGCTACATGTCTGGGGTGTGAAGTATAACTACTATACTTGTAGTTGGCGAGCAATGGATCCTACAACTTTCAGCCAAAATATCCTATACCATTTACGAATTCTCATCACAACACTCACATTTCATCCTTCACAATACATGCAAGAAAATACCTTTCTTCACATGTATTTACGACTTTCCCCTTATATTCACATATGCTCGATACGTCTTTGTTGCATGTCTTACCATAGTAGTAACTCTGGTACGTCGGAAAGCGCTAGCGCTTTAGTGTGTGTTTTAACTGGGTAAGCTACCTATTAGATTGAGGTTTGATTGGGTATTTGAGTCCGCTTAACTCGAGGTTTAACCTTTGGAGTAGAAGGCTACGAGTATGTTTTCTATTCAGCTTTTCTAAACTGTCCAATAGATACTATATTATTCGATATGCCTAAAGCTGTCAAACATACACTAAAGCGCTAGCGCTTTCCGACGTACCAGATTTACTACGGTAATACTCACATGCTGGGATATTCGGCGCGGATTCAATAGCGTGGTTGCGGACCGGGTGGATTATGAGTACTCGTGGTTTTTGGATTTCTTGTTATGGTTAATCTTTGCTATAACTTGTACTTGCTTTAAAAACTCATTGAAATGTTATATTGTAGATGGTATGTGTTGAAGTTGGGAGTTCATGTATCTGCGGATGTTCAAGTAGATCCTTGGGAAACATATGTTGCACTAAACTCCACGAACCCCCCACGGAGAAGAACCGGATGACGTTCATTGAAAGGGTAAGATTAGCCAGTCAAGAACGGTAACTAGCATCTTAACGGCGGTGCTTTACCAAGTTAAATCAGATGAAACAGTGAGTTCGTTTCACCAAACATGAGCTACCTAGCATGACTAGCAGTAGCTCTTCTCAGCCACACCGCACTTGACCATAAATATTCAACCAATCCATCAACCAGCCGTGTAATCTAACTGAAGTACGAACTGAATAGCACGCACTATACCTGAAACTTATACACCTCTCAACTACATAGTAAGCTATATACATTTCTTCGTTAAACGGGACAATGAGCTCTTTAATGACCCCAGATCTCCTCAACCTATCCAAACAACCACGATCAGATTGTTTCATCTCATCCGAATTACGGAAGCTTCCAATCGATATTCTTTTCTATATGCTCTTCTTCCTCGAAGATGAACCAGCATCCTGCATGTCGTTCTCTTTGTCCTGTACTAAGTTGTATAACATCATCGGGACGCGATACCTTAAACACGAGAAATTCCATATGTACGATTTGTTACTTATTCTGGCAAAAGACAAGCCAAACCACATTGCATGTCACTACTGCAAGGCATTCCATCCAATTGATAGAATATCGGAACCCTCCAAATCTAAACCATTGTTGAAAGAAAAGAGACTTGTTTACAGGCCGAAATGTCTTGTTGATCGCAACCGTCGGAAGGGCCGGCACGCATCAGACTTGAGAAGGAGAGGTTTCTGCGGAGATTATACAGCTACATTCGATGTCTTAAAGGACTTTGATTTCATCACAGTGCAGATGACAATGAAGCTCTACCGTCTTGGGCTCGATTATTCCGAGCATATCAAGCTCTTATGCATAGAACAGTGGTCGAAATCGGTCCATCACGCCAGCTCTAAGAAACAAACGATAGAAGCACGGATTGCAGGAGGTTCTTTGATACTGCGCCACCAATTTCAATGGAAACGCGGGCCTGATAATTGGGATTATATAATCCAGCCTCATATGGACTCAGACTTGACTTGGTATGAATTGACAGGTTATTTGTATGCAAAAGAATACCCAAAGCCACTGCAAATGGAGCTGGTCAAGTGCGATGAGGGCACATCAGAATGCTGTATTACATTCGGGAAGATCGTCCCTGACGAGCGAAGGAAGGGTCATTTCTCTCACCAAGAGATGTTTATGACCATCTGGAAAGATATTGGCCAGGGAGAAAATGTGATGGACGAGAAGTGGCAATGCCATCAGCTATATCCGCAAGATACGAATACTTTTTATTTAGATCATGGGGATCCAAGAGAAGAATTTCTTTTTCAAGGCACTTTGTTTGTAATCCCCCATCGCATTCCACATCCGCCTCACTATTTTGATCGACGGTGCTAACTCCCCAAAGTAATTACTCGAAAAAGGGTTCCATTTGTGCCGCATTTGAGGGCAAACCATTCTCCGAGTTTAAACAGGATACCGAGTGGAAGCACAATAACGAAAGCCGAGTTTTAACAAGGTCACAAGCGAAAGCTGCGAATGTGTCGGTTGTCTGAGATACTGTGCATTCTGCACATGCATATGCACTGTTACCTACCCTTCATTTGCCTCAATTTTACCCTTTCGGATGCCCCTTTTCCAGTCCGCTTCTTTGCTTTATGCTTGATTTGCTGGTTATTTCAAACAGACTGTATACTCTTCGAGGAGCTCTAAATTTAGCTAGCTTGCTTTACTTACAAACATTGAATGGACATGCACTTTCTACCTGTTGTTGTGATCAGGAAAGCTAGATAAGAATATCAGAATAAAAGAGCGCAAATCGAGAGTAAATGGAAAGCGTAGCAAGCTCACCATTACCTGGCTTCATACATGTCCATTTTCTTCTCCTCGAGCCTAGGAAAAACAACACAAAAAGGCTGATAAAATATATCGATTATGAGGTGATTGAAAATATGATTTTCACAATGGACTATAGGCTCTATAACACAATCGGACGTCTTTCTATAAGGTTACTGTAGATCCACTTTTTCCCGTCGCTGTAGTCGCCTGCTAGATTCTTTTCCCGAACGTGATAAAAAAGACGAGAGTAGTATGCCGCATTTAATAGATAACAAGCTTCCAATATATGAGGGTAGGTATCACTTCAATAAACAAGCTTTAGGAGCTATGTGCTAATGAAACAAGCTGTTCGCTTCAACAACCCTAACTTGCTTAACTAACTACCCATAGCTCACAATAGTACCTATTAGTACTTTCAAGACCACATCATCATTATCTATCTATCTATCTATCTATCTATCTATTAATCTTCATGAAAACCATTAATCTTCCAATTCAAGTGGAATACGAACTCCGCAAAAGTCTCAATGCCTAAAGCTTCTATATGGCAATATTAAAACCATATCCAAACCTCCATTCAACGGGACAATGAGTTCACTAATGACGCTGTCCACACAACCACGACCAGACTGCTTTATCTCCTCCGAATTCCGCAAGCTTCCAAACGAAGTCATCTTGAATATATTTTCCTACCTAAGACATGCACCGGAATCGGGAGTGACGTTCATTCTGTGCTGCACAAAGATTTATAGCATCATCGGAACAGAATACATTCAGGATGTTCAATCATTACGATACCGATACAATTGCCTCAAGCGTGAACGATTTTCCAAGTGCGTTCTATTGGGCTTGCTGGTTAGAGATTTGCCGAACTATATTGATTGTTTGGACTGCGAGACGCTTCATCCGATCAATAAGATATCAGAACATTCTACGTCTCAAGGATCTGCGAAAGGAAAGATGGCAGTCATTAGGCCAAGTTGCCTTTCTCGTCGCAATCGTTGGAAAGATCGAGCAGAACGCCGCTGGTGTAACAAGAGAGTCAGACATTGGCTATTGGATGGCGGGGGCATGTTCAACACATTTAAAGACTTTGATTTCATTAATGTACAAAAGATAATGAAGCTTTACCGTCTTGGGCACAACTACTCGAACTATCTCAAGCTTTTTTACAAAGAAGAGCGCTTCCATACTATATGCGGCGTGAATAGCAGGATAACAGAAGCCCGAATTGGAGACGGGTCCATGATACTTCGTCAAAAATGGCAAGTAAAATATCGGGATTACTTATTGGTCGACGTTATTCTTGTTTGTGGGCATAAACTCCTTCTCCAACCGGATATAGCAAGTCTTTATGACGAGCACCTGCGAAATCCATCAGCAAATCCGTATACGAAGTTGAGAAGGTGCGAGCAGTGCAGGTCAGAATATCGTTTCGACTTCGGAAAGTCGATCTTGGAAGAGCAAGGACGTTGCGTGGAGACATTTATTACCATGTGGATGTATATTGGTCGGGGAGAACATCCGGAAGCTTCAGATGCCGTTTTATCGGCTGCAAGAAATCTTCACGAAAGGTGGTTCCCGAGATTGGACTTTCAGTATGCTGATCCCATGCATTCCACTCACCATTCACGATCTTTCTTGTTCTGTAGTGCTGACTTGACAAAGGTATGATGCAGGATCTATTTGCGCTGCTTTTGAGGGCAAACCGTACGATGAGTTTCATCATGATGCCGAGTGGAAAGAAAGTAGAAGTCGAGTTTTAACAAGACAGCAACAGAATTACATCCATATATTGTCAAAGAAATGACTTTGATTAGAAGCAATGTCTTTTGCCTTAGATTTAGGAAAGGAAAATGAAAATAGATGGTAGGAAAACGGTGGGAAGTAAGGAGGAAAGGTAAAAATGGGAATGACTAGGACAGGAATTTGTGGAGTCAGAACAGGTCGCATCTCTTGAACTTTTGATCAGATAGCCGCTAAAGCTTTAGCTCACGCCGCAGGCTGAGAGTCATTCGATCCTGCTTCTCGGCCAAAGGAATACCTCCATCATATCTCACACATAAACACTTGACGGCGGAACATATCTGTCATTGCTCTCATCAACCACTTTTGATTTTTATCTCTACTAGGTTATAAGTCAATTCCCTCCATCTCAGCCATCTGCACAATATACTTCTTGACCTACGACAAGTTAGCTACCCATATCTATCCACAATTTCCATGGAATATCATAACAAACCTGCGAATTGGGAGCGAGGTCTAACGCAAGGAAGCCATCCGCATCCTTCCCTTCTATTTCCGCACCAGCTTTAAGTAGCGCCACTGCTGCATCACCTATGATTACACCAAAAAACATCAGCTACTAGCCACACAAGATATCTACAACTTAACCGGAGATCAGACGCATGATAAACGGGAAACATACCGTGGCCTTCAGCAACGGCATGGTGAAGTGGAGTTTGACCTGCAATATCGGCAGCATTCAATGGACTCTTATTTTTAAGTAGCAATTCCACCAAAGGTCTAGAGCCTATCGCAGCAGCGCGATGGATAGCATATTGGCCACGTTTGTCTTTGATTCGACATGATGCGGGTGGATTCTGGGAGAGTAGAAGTTTGGCTATAGGAATATTATGTTTAGATGTGGCGAAGTGAAGAGCTGTCTGTATTGGATGTCAGGTGTGGTTCTTGATTCGATGGGCCAACACGGGGAGTTCTTACCTGGTTGCTGAAGTCTAGAGAATGGATAGTTTTAGTAGATTTGAGATGTAATAGCGGAATGGAACATACTCTTAGCATTAACATCCGCTTCCTTCTTCAATAACAAATTCACAATCTCGTCACCTTCCTTGAGGCTCACGGCAATCATAAGTGGTGTCCAGCCTGACCCATCCTATTACATGTATTATTAACATACTTTTCAATATGATCTGTCCTCCTCCTCCCTTAGACTGATATCTAGCAAGTAAATTCTACTAGAAGACTGAACGGAGGAGTCATATAATCTCCTCTTCCATAAGGCTGACATGTAGCAAGCAACTTCTACCAGAAGGGGGACTCCTTGAACAAACACAGAACAACATACCTGCACATCCGGATCAAAATCCTTCATCGCACTCAACAAAACCACAATATCCAAATGGTTATATGAAATCGCCCAATGAATTGGCAATCTATCATCATCATCTTTCAGATTCGCTAGTTTGGGATTGGCCTATATGCAATGACTTGTGAGTAACTACTCATCATCTTCCCAAACTTTGTCTCCCATTCTTTGGAAAACAGGGTAGCGTAACATACGTTAAGAAGTGCTTCCACAATACCGGCTGTACGAATAACTATTAGTGAGAATCTTCAATTTTACAAACGCATGAAGTATGTAAGAGGGGATGTGGGGGCGGGGTGGATGATATACTTTTACCATCACGAGAGGCAGCGTGGATGGCGAATTTGTCTTCGGATGGTTTCTCCATTTTGCGGGAATTACTTTTGGCTCTATTGAGAGAGGAAAATGTATGAAATTTATTGATCTGGATGAAGAGAAATTTTGAGATACATATATCTAGGTACGAAGGGTTTTCGTTTGTTAGATGATGGCGTGGATGGAGGAGCCTGGAAGTCTATTACCTTAAGTTTGGACGGCTTAAAGTGGCAATGGTGACTTTTCCCAAGTACAGTACCGCTGTTTTCTATTCGCAGCGACAATAATTTGGAAAAATTCTAAAACTTTGATTGCTGAATTTTCCCAATACACAGAGATCTGTAATATTCTATTACAATAAACTTTCCCTTAACTGTTGAATTTTTACTTTTAAAAATACGTCCATATCCAGCATAGCTTACCACCACTAAAGCAGCCACCCAAAAATATTCCCAAGCTTCTTTATCATTATCTCACTCGCGCATCGCCAAATATAAATTTCGGCCATCCAATTCAATCCACCCCCAAACCACGCGCAACCACAACACCTTCCTCTCCTCCCAACCTCAACCATGACCGCCGCCATCGCCCCCTCCCAAGACCACATGCAAACACTTATAACCCAAAATGCGAAACGAACGCGCTCGCTCTTCACCGACTCGACTTCATCCTCCATCCCAGACCCAGCCTTAACTACACCCTCAGAGCGGCTCTCCCTAGTCGGAAGAATCCACTCCGAATACGACCATGTTCGTGAACTCCCCCCCGCTCTCGCCGCAAAACAAGCATCCGCCAGCACCGCCCGGCGCAGCAAAAAAGCCAAAACCACTGATACCACAGACGATGCCGACCACACTATAAAAATGATCGAAGGCATTCCATCCCGACTTGGAGACTCCTCCTCCTCATCTCCTTCCACCAGTATGATAATCCGAAACAAAGATCTCCCACCCAACGCCAACGGCCCCTCCTTAACCAATGCGCAAAAGAATCTCCCCTCCAGCAGTCTCGTCCGAAAAACAAACTTCACTCCCTCAAAACCAGACTGGCACGCGCCCTGGAAACTCATGCGCGTAATATCTGGGCATTTAGGCTGGGTGCGTGCACTTGCCGTCGAGCCTGAAAACCAATGGTTTGCATCTGGAGCTGGGGATCGCACGATAAAGATATGGGATTTAGCTACTGGGTCGTTGAAACTTACTTTAACGGGTCATATAAGTACGGTTCGAGGGTTGGCAGTTAGTCCACGACATCCATATTTGTTTAGTTGTGGAGAGGATAAGATGGTTAAGTGTTGGGATTTGGAGACGAATAAAGTGATAAGGCATTATCATGGACATTTAAGTGGTGTTTATACATTAGCTTTACATCCTACATTGGATGTATTAGTTACAGGTGGAAGAGATGGTGTAGCTCGTGTATGGGATATGAGAACTAGGAGTAATATCCACGTATTAAGCGGACACAAAGGAACAGTCTCCGATTTAAAATGTCAAGAAGTCGATCCGCAAGTCATAACCTCCTCACTCGATTCCACCGTCCGACTCTGGGATCTCGCCGCTGGAAAAAGCATGGGTGTACTAACCCACCACAAAAAGGGTGTACGAGCACTCGCCGTCCACCCCAAAGAATTCACATTCGCATCTGGAAGTGCCGGCGGAATCAAGCAATGGAAATGTCCCGAAGGAGCATTTATGCAAAATTTCGACGGACATAATGCGATTGTTAACACCTTGAGTGTGAATGAAGATAATGTATTATTTTCAGGAGGAGATAATGGATCGATGTCATTTTGGGATTGGAAGACTGGACATCGATATCAGGCTTTGGATACGACGGCGCAGCCGGGGAGTTTGGATGCCGAGTCGGGGATTTTTGCGAGTATGTTTGATAAGACGGGAATGAGGTTGATTACTGGGGAGGCGGATAAGACGAGTATGTTATTTCTTTTTCCTTTTTGCCCTCTGCACATTCGATGAATTCTATTTCTCTACACATTCAAACATCCCCTCACCTTCCACCTTCTCTTTTCCCCCCACACCCAAAAATATCCAATCCACTAACACCACTCCCTCCCTCACAGTCAAAGTATGGAAACAAGACGAACTCGCCACGCCCGAAACCCACCCCCTCGAATGGAAACCCACGCTTTCACGAAGAAATTGGTAGATCTATTCGTATATATAGCAAGCAAACCACTTTGACG
>JWJB01001335.1:0-30144 GCA_000812895.1 Rutstroemia sydowiana | reverse complement strand
GGATGGGTTTGGTGTTGAAGTTCGTATTCCAGTTCCTATTATTTGGGTTGGAATTGGGATCGAAATCGGAAATAAGAAGATCATGATGATAATCATATAATCTCGGTTTTATTTGTAAAACCGTACTAGCGATAATATCATCTAGAATAAGTAGAGAAGATGAGAAGAGAAAAGCGGATTGTTCGGCTGAGGGGATGCTTGCGAATTGTAGGGGTAAGATTGGTTCGGTGGGACCGAGGGATTTCATTATGCTGTTGAATTTGGATTTTGTGTTTGTATTTGTAGTGTGTGGAGATTGAACCCCTCTCGTAGTAACTTCTTCATTGGATTCCAGAAGTTGGAGAAATAAAGCCAAGGCAGCGTTCAGATGGATAGCACAATGATCGAAAGTTAAAAGAGCGATTTCGAATCGTTGGACTTGCAGGATACTGGATAGGATTCGGATTGCGCCGTGAAGATGATGGGTTATGTTTGGGGAGGTGGTGAGGATTTGGAGGGCTTGTCGGAGAACGGAAAATGCTGACATGGTTGTGCTGGATGGGTGGGAGATTGGTGGGTTAGTTCTTGAATTGGGTGGAATCGTGGGATTTGATGATGGGTGGAATGGGAGATGATGTAGTTGTACTAGGTAGGTAGGAGAATCTTCATAAAGAATGTAAAACCGGAAAGAAAGAGGAAAATGAAAGATTTAATGCGAACCTATGAACAGTCTCCCAATCAACATCTGCTTCAACTTCATGTCCATGACTATTAGAATTGTGATTCCCATCCCGATTATTCATCCTCATAGCCCATTCCATAGAGAAAAAATAAGTACTCTGACAAAGTGCCGCTTGTCTAACAACCACACTACTCATCATCAATTCCATAACCCAAGATTTCCCTCCCTCGAAAATCGATGGGTGGTAATGTGGGAATAGAAATGGAAATATATGTTCCAGATAAAATGTTAGTAATACAGTATCGGTTCGTGAAAATGGTATGTTGGCACCGGTATTCCCGTTGCTGAGAGTACAGTCGTTGCCACGTCTGGACCATGTGCTTGTGCTTGTGCTTGTCGGTGGGGGTTTAGATGCCGGAGTTATTGTGTTGTGAATGTTTAATCTTGTGTCTGGGTTTGTGTCTGGTGTCATTGATACGATATTCTCACCATGTATATTCTGTGAACCTGAAGCGGCATGAAATCCTCCACCCATCGTAGAAGTAGGTCCAGATACAGGCTCAGGAAATCGTCTCAAATCCACCTCCAATTTCTCAGCAGCAGTCCCAGCATCCCCACCACCACCAGTGCTTGTAACCCCACCACCAGCTACACCACCACCACCAACCCCACGTCTCCTATAAGCATTATCCTTAACCTCCCTCTTAAACCAAGCAGTCATCTCAACCTGTCTTTCACCCCCATCCATCCACACCGGTTTCACATGATCAAAATAACAAGTTATGAATAGTGTGCTGCATACCGAACATACAGGTTTCTGGTTATCGCATTTTTTGCGTCGTACTCGACATGTCCAACAGCCGTTGAGATTGGAATTAGTGGTTGGGGTGGTGTGGTACGGGGTTTTGCTTGTGCGGTTGGGGTTGCTGTGTGCAGTGGGAGGAATGCTGTTGGGTGGTTGATTCATGTTGGTGTTTATAGATGTGTCCATTGTCCTGTATATGTCCATGCAATATGCGTGTCTGCGTGCGTAGGGTGTAAAGCACTCAAAAGTTCGCCACCTAATCACGGAGTAGGCTTGTATCTGAGTGTAATATTCGATATAATGCACTGTACCGCAGCTGTATCAGGTACTACTGTACAAAATATACGAGTATGCAATGCATACGGTATATGTGGAGCACACACAGGAAAATCAAACTAAGAATACCGGTATCCAAACTCCGAATATATAACTGCAGCACAGTGGAGGAATTGCTGCACATCACATAGTTCTGTACTCTTTTCGAAGCTACCCCGCGATAAGATCCATCGATCGTGATTGTGTGAGGTTGACGTTCATTTTCGTCTTATGAGTAAGTGCAAGGATAAAGTGGTTTTGTAGATCCACCCCACTCTCGTCCGGTAGGATAATCTTCTAGACCAGATAATCCTGGTTGGACTGGATTTGACGGAATTGGAATGGATTGGATTGGAGTGGATAAGAAAAGGGAAGTGGAGATTCAGATTTATTTATAAGTTACTACTCCGTACATTTGTACGAGTATATGGATACAAGTGTTGTATTAGATTCCCCGTTGGATATTATCATCAACATCATCGGCATTCTGTGATCACACCATCCTCACGATTATATCTTTGTCAGCAGAAAGGTCTTTTTCGCATCGCGTCCCCATAGTTCACCTAATTTCTTTTAGTTACAATGGGAGTAATATGGTTTTCGCGACTTTGTTTCGCTCATATAACCAATTTTATCATGTAGGGGAACAGCAAGATGGCGACACGAAACCTTGATGTTGTGTGAGAGAAAGAAGGCAGGTAGAGAGGGGAGGAGGCGGGGGGTTGAAACAATATGCGTACTCAGTTTTTAGGGAACAGGTGACATGCATATTTGATTCCCGAGTAGAATCAATACTGAGATGGGGCTGTGGCATAGGGAAAGAGGCGAGCTTCTTGCAGTTGCCAATCGCCCATAGTTTGAGAAGTCTCTGTGCATCGCGAATGGTTGATAGACTTTCATGGTGCTATATAGATAGCAACGCAGGATAGGATACGATGGAATGGTTATATCTCAAGCGTCAAACAATTCCAAGTTGCAAATTATTCTAATCCAGCGAATCAATTTGATCCCGCAAACAATTCTGATCCAGCAAATCATCATAACTCCAACACGCCAACCAATCCCAACATGCCAAACGATACCAGCCCGTCATCAAATCCCGATCGTTCAACCCGCCAACCAAATTCAATCATCCACACCCACTCCTCAATCAAGACAACTCACACTCACCTCCCTCATCCCAAGATAACTCTTACAAACATCCTCCTGATCAAACTTATCCCCAGTCGCAATATCCCCTACATAAACAGTCGAATTATCCGGTAATTTCATACTCGGATAATCCGCAGCCATCCAAATATATATGTGTGAAGGCTTGAGTGTTGCAGCATTGACTTGTTGACATGGAATGGTTATTAGGCATTGGCTGCCGAGATGATGGATGGTGAGAGAGGTTAGTCCTTCGGTGGTGCCGTAGTTTATGGGTTGGCTGTTGTTGGTGTTGGGGGTGGTGATGGAAAAGATGTAGCCGAGACTGGAGTTGCCGGAGGTGCCGGTGTAGGTGCTGTGGACTGAGGGGGGGTTAGTGTTTGTGGTGTTTGGGGTTGGGGAGAGGGGAGGGATGTTGATTACCGAGTGCAGGGAGAGAAATGAGATAGCCTGCGGTAAGGAGAATTGAGTTGATAGATTTCATAATTCCAGCTTATGATGGAGATGAATGAGTATATGATAATTGAAGGTTGAATATCTTCAACAATGGTGTAATACAAAAATGAATGCGCGAGGAATGATTTAATAATGAGTGAAGTAATGAATAAATGATGACCTGGTGTGAGAGTAAAGAAACAAGGATCAATTGTATACCCTTATACCATTGGCAAATGTTATTGTTGGTATATGGACAACTCAAGCGCCGCGATCCATCCTTTTGAATCCGAGCGTTAAGTAGAGGGGAGAGAAATGTGGCGGGTATCTGGAAAGCTGAGGCATGGCGGTTAATTTGTTGTGTGGTAGAGCAAATTGTATCCAACTATGGGTACGGGTAGTTCTGTAGGGAGAAATCTTGTGAATATTGGAATTTCGATGCTCGACAATTGATATGTAGTAAGGTATAGTGTATTGGAATCTAGGGAGAGTGAGGGATGGGAAGAATTGGAGGTGAGAGGGGAGAGTGGAGGGTTCTAAAACTGGGGTGGGAATCATTTATCACTGACCGGGCTCCCAATCCTGGGCGGATGAGGAAGAGAACAGAGGGGATATTTTAAACTAAGGTGTGAAATTATTTAACACTGACCGAGTACATCGCGGGGTCTCAATACTGTGAACTACATCTCGAGGGAGGGTCGTAGAAGGGAAGAGATTTTTGCGGTTGCAGTACTATAATAAGGATTCTCTATGCATTGAGCATGTTTGAACACCCTTCGATTCGTTATGTAGACATGTAAAACAGACTCAGAGGATAATTGCGATGGGACAGAACAATCCTATCTCAACCCATCAAACTAGTTCAGCCCACCAACTAATTCCAACAACTTCATCGAAATCCAACCAACTTCATCGAAATCTAACGAACTCCAACCAATGAATCGCATCCCAGCCCAAAACTCAATTGCTCGTCACATAATCATAACAACTGATGTCCACCTCCTGAACAACCCCAATTTTCACACACACAGGATCTGTAATCGGAGAATCAATATACTCAACAATGATAACATTTCATGAATCAAACGATTTAACCCTCAAATCCGTAAGCCCGACATTCCACCAACTCGCTGCCAACAATATATCCAACGGACCATTCCCAACCCCTACCTCTCCTTGCTCATAACAAACGGCAGTCACCTCATAAATACATCTATTCCATTTCATCAAACAGTTCTAACCCGCCGGCCCGCGAACCACCTCCAATAATCCCACAATCCGCCACCCACTCAGTAATCATAACAAGCAACGTCCACCTCATGAATTCCCTCATTACCGTAGCACATGTCCGTCTTTGTCACCGGACTGCCAGAATCAATATTATTAACATACGTAGTTTGATAAGGCAGATGTTGATCCCCGCCTGGATAATCCGCCCCCATATAGATATATGTTTGTAACCAGCCTATAGATTCATCGTACTGCTGACAAGTGATTATTATGAGACATTGGTTATATAGATGATCAATGTAGATTGAGTGTTGGCCAAGTGTGTTTCCGTATGCTACCGGCGCATCTCTGTTGCTCCAATTGGGCTGGGTGATGGCCCAGGACATTCCGCCAGAGTTGCCGGAGGTCCCTCCGAATGGTTCTGCATTCCCATGTACTAGTGGTGGAGAAAGGGTTAGTTTGTGCATGATATGACGGGCTTGGGACGAAGGGGGAAGGAATGGGAGGATTAGGGAATTTACCAAGGGTAGGAAGAGAAACGAAGGACGCGGCGGAGAGAAGAAGGGAAGTGATGGATTTCATGATGAAGAGTGGTGATTTGTATAGGTAAGTGTATGTTGATTGAAAGAATAGTTATGATAATGATATACAAATGAATGTGTAAAAAATAACTTGATAATGAATATCTAACTTATTACTATAATAATAGCTGAGTAAATGAGTGAATGAATAATGGTCTGGAAATGAGAGTAATAATTCAAAAATCAAGAAGAAGATAGGACAACCATTTCAGTATATATTGATCGATAAGTTATGATATTGGAATAAGCCAGGCGCTTCCATTCCCCCAAGAATCCGAGCGCAAACGTGAATCCAGAACTCAATTTCCAATACACTGTAGAGCATACTACAGGATAATAAATCTGCCCATTTCGCCTTGCCAGTGGTAAGAGATATCATATATATAACTAATATTATCGATGCGCCCGGTTATACACATACAAAGTTGTGACCATCCCGATTCCTAGCGGTTAACCTTAAAATATATTGGATTCCACGAAAATTCGACCAATATTATCAGTGCGCGCGGTAGAATGGAAAGTTTGTAAATATCCTGACTCCCAGCGGTTAGTATAAATTACAATATATCGTATTCTACCTAATCGCAACCCTACTCTGCACTGGTTATTCGTATAAGTGCTTCCGTAAGAAGAGATGTGTGCAGGGGTTCGCTTAATTGGATGAGATAGGAGCCAACTTAATATAGATCCATTGCGCGTGGTGCTTTCGGGATGTAATATATTTCTCGCCATATTGTTAAAGTACATGCTGGTAGTACAGTATGTTTTATTACCTGTGCACTATGTTATGTATATGTATGTGGGAAAAAACTTGGTAGAGTACCTGCTCCAAAATGTGAAAACCAGGATATGATATCAGCGCGATTACCCCACGCGCAATAATTCTTGGAATATGTAAGGGTGGATTTGTGAAAGAATAGTAAGTACTCGTACGAACTCTGTCCATCCAATGATATAATAGTCGACCCCCCTCCTTACCTATGCACCCCCGGCAGCCGGGATTCCCTCCTGCGATGCATAGACAATGGGGGAGACCTACAATTATACATAAGAAGTACTGTACAAAGAGATGGATAAATTTACTTGTAGTAAGCAATAATAATACACAACCTTGTGGAAGGAGGGGAGTCAAATTTGCAGACCCACCCCGCGCGGTAACTAGACAACTTGCTTTCTAAGCAACAAGGATTTTCACAAGCATGCTCCCCATCCCACCTGGCTTCCCTAAGCAACCACAATTCGGTTCGGATCTCGGCCTTGTAAGCTTGCCGGTATTTAGTTAAGGATTTGTAAGTATCTCTTGTACTGTATTATAAAGTCAATGCTGGGAATCGAGAGACCAAAATCACCCCGCGCGGGGTGGGGTGGCTGCAATGCTGTGCTTGGGATATTGAATCTTACTGTACTGCGGGAACAACCCGGATGGTTGTATTAGAAATGATAGATAATAGTGATTGGAAACTTCGAAATTCCCCGCGCGGGGTGGGGCGGATATAATCTTGTGGATGGGACCCTCATCCTCACTGTACTGTGAGAACCCAGATGATTGCATTAGAAAGGCTACTAGCAATTTGAAGCATCGAATTCCCCGCGCGCTGTACCTCATTGATTGGGATAGCTTCATAGGGTCGGTGTGATTTGTTGGTCATCAATGACTTTAAGCTATTCGGTAAGCTACACTGGGCTCCTTTTGGATATCATGAACAAGGGAAGGGGGTCTGAGTCACGGTCGGTGAGTGTTAGAATGAATGATTGCAATTATGACATAGTTCAGGATAGTGATGAGATGTGATGGAAGGAAATCCCAACATAGAATACTCTTCCACAACTGTATATAAACTACTTCACGACCCAAAGCTTGAATGGAAAATCATCCATCCATCACCATCCATTCCAATCCCATTGCATTTCATGACTTTCTGTGGTCTATTCCCCAAACGAAAATCCCAACCGTCCATCTTCTCTAACCAGAAAACAAGCAAACTCCCAACCACAACAATGACCAGTCCACCTATTTCCACCTCCATCCTCCTAATCCTCGGATCCGGCCCCCGAGTCAGCGCCTCCATTACCACCAAATTCACCACCCTCAATTATAAGATCGCGCTCGCCTCCCGCCAAGGAACCAACTCCCTAACACCAGAAGGTCACCTCTCTCTCAAAGCCGACTTCACAGATCCTACCTGCATCACCGACCTCTTCTCCTCCATCACCAAGGAATTCAATTCCTTCCCCACTGTCATTGTCTACAATGCGGCGGCCATGACTCCTCCTTCCAATGCGCAATCCGTGCTTTCAGTGCCCGTGGAAAAGGTCACTGCCGATTTTAACGTCAACACTCTAACACCGTATTTTGCCGCGCAGCTTGCTGTTGAAGCGTGGGGTACTCAGGTCGATGAGGGTTTGAAAGCCAAGGATAAGACGTTTATCTATACTGGGAATATTTTGAATGAAATGGTGATACCGATGCCCATCATGATGAATTTGGGGATGGGGAAGGCAGCCACGGCGTATTGGGTGGGGCTTGCAGATACGTTGTATAAAGAGCGTGGATATCGGTATGGACTTGTTTCCTCTCTTCCTGTTTTTCCTTCTCAAGGGAGATAAAACTCCATATAATTCTTCTCAAACAAGAACATCTGTACGCAGGTATATTTGTTCAACGCTGACATTCTTCTTTAACATCTAGTTTCTTCTATGCAGATGAACGTCATGCAGATGGAAAAATTAAAGGTATGGCACTTGATGGTCCGGCGCATGGAGAATTCTATGCATTGTTGGCGAATCATGAAAAGAGTGCGCAGGTGCCGTGGAAGGCAACATTTGTGAAGGACAAGGGATACGTTCAATTCAAGTAGAATGTTTTGGGGATATCGAAACAACTGGATAATGCAATGCTCGCGGTTTTCCGGGAAGTTGTACTAGGCACAATTGTGATGGGATTATTTTTCTGTATCTTTCATTTACTTCTTGTGGGGGGACATCCCTCTTCTATTCACTACCATGGAAAAATCAAAAGCTCGCTTACCATCCAACCCAAGCCACACATTTGTTAAAAGATATATATATTTCAATAAAGAAATTCCTTCCATCAAATAATACAAACAGCTGTGTCCGAGTAGATCTATACAAAAGACGAAATAGACGAAAGGGTTAAAAACCGAGTAGATAGAGTAGAGTGTATAAAGACGAAAGTAGCAGCCCGTATTATTTTTTGTATTTTTTTGCTATGGCATTTAGATACGCAAAGTGATATCGGGACTTGAATGATTTATTGCAACGAAAGGCGTGCATTTGAGGAAGTCATGTGAGTGAAGGATGAATAGAAGATGATTCATTGTCTTGGGAAATGATCTCCGTAGATACACTTATCTCTTCTGTCTTATATTGGACAACCCACTGCCCCTCCCAAAGTTTGCCGTCTCCATGATCAGGTATACATACTATTTTGAACAAGCGGCAAACCCATCATTTACCACCACTAGAATCTCTTCGGGACCTTGGGGCCACACAATCAACATCAAGTTGATCGAATCAACTATGCAAGTTGTAGAGTATGCGGCTGATGAAAGTTTACTCAATTCACTATCCTTCTGAGATAACGACATTCTCTCTGAGCCGAGATAAAGCCGTCGTGGTGATAAACATAGTGATGTAGCGGGCGGGCGTGTAGATAGTGGATGAGAAAAGGAAACAAAGAGAGATCATTGCTGTGATCAAAGTATCTGAAATTATCCCGATTCACTCCCACAGTGTGAGGTACTACAGACTTCGTTGCCTATTCAGCAATTGAGCCGCCGCTGATGTCATTCATTAAACCCTGGCGAACAATTACTTGGGTTTCAAGATGAGTGTGCTTGATACTGATTCATGGTGTACGAGCTTAAGATTCAATGTCCGGCGATCGGGCAATTTGTATTCAGGGAGAATAAAGATGAGTGTCTAGTGAGAACCGGCCATGGGATATCAGTAAAGGAAACTTTATTAGGAACATGTTAGTATAGCCCGGGTCTTATCACCACCAAAAACCAGAATGTCTATCCCAACAGTTTCTAGAACCAGAGTAACGTTCCCGATAAGCGAGGTTGCGAACAACCATACCATTGTAACCGAGACATCTCGAGTTGCCGCGCCATCCTTCAACCAAAGACTTGAGACCGAAGTGAGATATCACATGCGAACAGAGCCATCGTATTTATTGCAGACCATTTGCGATTTGGAAGCGCTCAGGCGGTGTATATTGCTATCGGATTCTGGTACATTTCTCCAATCTTGATGAACTTGTCATTTTCGGGTTACCTTTTTGAGACACAGAGGAGCATCAACGCCAGTATTTGTCAGAATAAATGTACTCAAGAGGACTGCATGCACTGGGTTGAGAGTTTGAAGCTACCTGGAACCAGCAACAAGCCCAATGGGGTATCTTTTCGCCAATGTCTTGATAATCAATGGTTTTTATTGGTAAATATTCCCGGCAGCTTTGATAGTTTGCGCAGGTATACATTCCCTTCATCCATACGAGTAGCAAACGGATTGTCTACCAAATGCGGGTTGCCGCGCCGGTTCCAATGCAAATTGGCGCGGTGGCGCCTGGATTAGAGTGCTGACGGCGGCAGGAAATATCATAGCACTTCTTAACACTTATGCCATAGATTGCAGGCTTCACTACTGCTGTTCATCTTGCCTTGACATAGAGTAGTGTTGGTGGCGATGAGAAGACCTTAGACGATCCGGTTACTGCTATTGGTTGATTTCGTATTCCCTCCATAATTTTGAGAAAATCTCAGCAGAAATCTCAAATTTCCCTCCTTCCCTCTTCCTTCCTGGTGAGTTCCTAATCCTTCCTCTTTCCCTGTAATTGATTGTTAACTTCCTTCCATTTTATTGCAAGCACTAGCAATCCTTCTTAAATAAATGCCAGGAAGAGGGAAGGAAGAGAATTCGAAAACATTGTACCTCAGTCTCTTCTTCCTCAAAATTATTCAATAGTCTCATCACCACAGCACTTTAACACAACACTGTCAAACTTCAACATGACATCTCAAATTAATTCTCGTACCCAAGCTCAGGGTTTACCTATTATTGATCTCCAGAAGCTCCTTGGCCAAGACCCCGTTGAAGAAACCAAGCTTCTCGACGCATCAAGGCAGTACGGGTTCTTTTATCTCGACTTCCAGACGATCCCTGAGAGTGAAATCATCCTCAATCTCATTGACAAGGTATATGCCTTCGAGGAACAACTATTCAGTCTTCCACAGGAACATCTCATGAATTATGATGTTGATGAAATAGGGTACATGAAATTGAACGGGTAAGCTCACTGCCACAGACTTCTGGGAAATTTACTGAAAGAAGGAAGTTATAAGCCGAAGGGAAGAAACTTCGGACGTATGTAATTCTAACAAGTCTTTTTAAATGCTCTAACTCATAAATTTTCCAGAGTTGCGAAACAACCGGGACGGATTTGAAAGCTATGCGGTAGGTAGATATTAAACCCGGCCGTAAGTTAAACGACGTGTTAGTTCTAATGACTTCTAGATTCCCAAAGATGGAGTTTTAGGCCTCGGTGCTGAACCATATCCTCGACCTCCAATTTTCGACGAGAATATGCCCATGTTGAAATCGTTCATGCGTGCGATGCAAGAAGCTACATTGTCTATCCATAGAGCTCTCTCACGCACGCTAGACCTCCAATTCGGCGAAAAGTTCGAACAGTTCCATCGAGCAGACCATGCCTCACCATGCATTCTTCGATTGCTCAAATACCATGCCCAACCGCCAGAAGAACTTGGAGCTTCGGGAACACCGCATACAGATCTTGGTAGCTTGACGATCTTATTCACCAAACAGCCAGGACTACAAGTTTTGATGAAGGGAAGGAATGAGTGGGAATATGTTGAGCCGAAGGCTGGACATGCGATCGTGAATATTGGTGATGGAATGTCGTTGTTGACGAATGGTCTTCTTCACTCGAGCCTTCATCGCGTAGCACCACCTTCAAAAACTCGATATTCGTTTGCCTTCTTACAGCGGGCAGAGGAACATACGCCATTGGTTGGTCTCAAGAGTCCTATGATCCAGTCTACTGGCGAATCTTCTGAAGTCATCACAAGCGGCGAATGGCTTCACGAGAAATTCAGCATGCTTCGGGCAAAAACTCATGATAAAGAGAAGCAGTGGGTGTTGACAGGCCACCGGGAAAGTCGAGAGACACCAACTCAAGCATAGTTGGCTGATTGGGAAATGCAGATAGCAGGTTGGTCGAAAGCGTTGTTTGTGGAAATTTTGATATATAACCGAGTGAATGTGTTGTGTGTAGCTAGTTATTAGTTTTGCAATCGTACGTTCTTTTAAGGAGCTGGAGCTTCACAATTATGCAGGAAAGCAAAAGCATATATTTTTGCGGCCGCTAGTGTCGGACTTTGCTTATCTCTCCAGTTCATGTTGAATAAAGGGATCGCCACAAGCTCCCCATGTGTGGAGAGGTTGTCGCTGTAGAAGGAAGTAAGCACTAGCACCAATGCATCGTAGTTTTAGCCAGTTAGGTGTAACTTGCTTGTTTGCCAAGTTTCGCGTAGGGGTGATTAATAATGTCTTTCAAGCAGTGTAACCTCGATTTCTTTGAAAGTAGCACCATCCATGTAGTATATTATTTGACGGAATACAAGAGCTTTTCGAAGAGTAGCACCGTACTGTACTCAACAATCTCCAGACCCACCTCCCGAAGGACGCTCTCGATACGAGTAATATAGCCACAGGTGGAGTAACCCTAAAAAACGGGGGTCGATGATGGGTCCACAAAAGCTACCCGTCGCCCCATCTGGTGCTTTGACTGACGATAAAATGGGGGAGGATACCACAACTAAAAGAGAAAGAGCATCACAATCTTTTAGTCCATCAGAGGGCCCTCCATCAAAGGTCCCCCGGAAGAGAAAGCGAAAAGTATTCTCCTGCACAGAATGTAATAGGCGAAAACAGAAGGTGGGCGTTTAATTGCAGAAATCATGCCGTTGCCATTGCTAATCATGGGTAGTGCGATCGCTCATTCCCTTGCTCGAATTGTATTGTTCGACATAAGCAGGCCGCATGCCACTATGAAACCGACACTGATACGAAGTCCCGATCGTCGGAGAAGGGCACGAATAAGCTGGCGGAAGATGGAGGATCGCCCGAAGCCATAAATCCCGAGTCGGAGTCCATAGCTCAAGTCAGCGCATTTGGGTTCGCGAAGCCTACCGAAGATAGCAATACGACACTTGACATTTTCAGGAAGATCTTGAGCCACGACACAAATCCATGCTCCCTATCGAAGTTCGCATTGACGACAATTGACAACAGCAAGTTAAGGGAAAAATATAGGAGCTTGGTTCGGCAGCTACCTTCCAAGGCGATTATTGAGACTCTGGTCAAGATATTTTTCAGGGAGGTTAACCAGCAATATTACCCACTAGATGAAGATATCTTTCGTGATCATCTTAAGGACTGGAACAGTTTACCATTTTCCACGCTCAAAAATGCACCGATTGAGCTATCTAACGACATGCGCTTCTTTCCTGCACTCCTCTTTCAGTGCCTAGCTCTTGCTGTCCAATTTTTACCGCTGGAGTACGATCCTAACTTAGACTCCTTGAAATACGCTGTGGGTATGTCTTTTGATGATGTTGCGAGTGATTATAGCCAATCTGGCAATTCAGTTATGGCTCTACTAGGGAAGCAGCACACAACTTTGATTACTGTCCAGGCTGGCTTTCTCCGTACTGCATTCCTCAAAAACTATGGGATGGTCCCTGAAAGCTGGCATTCCCTGTCGCAAACAATCAGAGATGCTCAGGAAATTGGTTTGCAGAAAAGCGTGAAAGAATCTGAGAGGCCCAACGAACAACCTGGAGATACCTTGGAAAATAAGTGGCATAATGAATTGAAGAGGAGAACTTGGTTGATACTTTTGTGGTGGGACATAGATATGGCAATGCTCCTTGGACGTCCAACTACGATCGATCGTCGACATGAAAGTCCTCCCTTTCCTTTAGATACCCCTCACCCGATAAACCGCCGAGAAGTAGCACCTGCTCCACGGACCAAAACAGACCCACCGACACCTTTATCTATTATTCTCTGGTTAACGGAGCTATCTGCTCCTTTGTGGGACATTTCTATTCTGCAAAAGGAGGACCCCCATCATGAGGATTTCACAAAGGTTGAGAAAATGCATGGAATGATTACCCGAATTTCATCATATTGTCCTGCGTACCTCCGTCCCCACAATCCAGATACAACGTTCGATAACCACCCCGACTGCTATTGGCTAGTTCGTGCTCGCTCTCACCTCCAGAATAATGCCGCATTTACGATAATGGCTCTCCACCGCCCATATATATTTACATACAGCTTGAGCAGAACCCTGGCATTGAAAGCTGCTCTTGATTCCCTACAGGCCCAGAAGACTTTATACAATGTCCTTGCACATAACCGCTACAAGATGTTCTGCCTAGCCCTCCGCACGTTCGACGCTGCAATTCTGATTGCGGCAGTATACATTTTATATCCATTCGAAAATGGTGATGTTCTCGACAGTTCTCTCCAACACTTTGACTGGGCAATGGAGCGTCTAGACGATATGGGAAGTCGTAATATTATGGCGAAGGCCGCATTGGATGTCCTAAAGGCTGTCTATACCCGCTTGAAGAAAGCTCTAATGCCAGTGCTTGGCCCAACGCTTTCTAGCGAGTCGTCTTCAAGCAGTATGAGCCCAAACTTCGATTTTTCGACAATTATCCCGCCACAGCCCATTACTGACTTAATCTACAACAACTTGTCTACAATAGGTGAAGTAAAGCCCATAGAGCTGCAACGGGTAAATATGGAGGAAAACGGATTTTCCGATTCAAATGCAATATATGGAACAGATTTGTGGCAGTTTGACGGTGATTTTTGCAATGATAGTTTTTGGGAATTTATGAACAATCTTAATTCTTGATCGAGAGAATGAAGACATATTCTGGATCGCACACATCCCAAGGGAGCTATTACATGAGAGTAACACGACGCTCCGGACGTTATTAAGTCATATGCCAGGAGGCTTGGTTTCAGCACATAGAATTGAGCTGCGTTGCCGAATCATAATTGCAGTTTATGTGCAGTCAACGACACTACACGTACAAAAATGTTTGCATAGCTCGTTATCTATATTTGTCGAGAGCGAGAATATTCTTCAAGTACCCACTTCACTCCATCCGCAATGATTTCTGGCTGGGTCAACTCAATTCTATGCCCACTCTCCGCAGCAATCATGACCTTTGAGTTGGTCGAATAAAGCGATTGTTGTCTCTGAAGAGCTTCCTCGTTCTCATTCCACTTCCTCACCATTTCTCGCATCGCCATCCTCTGCTGTTCTGTGCCATTACCCCGCTCAACACCAGCCTCATACAACCTCTCATAATCCCGGCCTGATTTCCCGATGACAATACAGAGCGGATTGTCTCCTAGCAGAGGCGGTGTCATCCTCATAATGTTCTTCTTGGCAAGAGTCGGAAGACTTGGTGGGTATTCAACCATTTCCCTATCTTTCGCACGCATATGCTCTGGAGTCTCCAGCACCTTCATCAACGCTGCAAATTCCCCGCTGGTCAACTTATGCTCCTTCCGTATACCCAAAACACCATAATACTCCAAGTCCTGGGACACGGCTTCGATGTTTGGGTCCATCCAGTTGGTGACCTCTAGTGTGCGCTCCTGATTCGTGTCTACGAGTACTAGACCAGCTACACGCGAGCCGTCTGTTCGTAAAATGTATTCGGGCGCGGTGATACCACCCCAAGAATGCCCGACTAGGATTAATGGCTGTTTTATACCGGCATTCTGAATCAGGAGATCTAGTTCCAAGGCAATATTCTCTGCGGATGGTGCGAGAGGGGATACCTCTGATGAACCATATCCCGACCTGTCGTACGAATAAATGTGGATTGATGGAGATAGTAGTCGAATCACTGCGGCCCATCCAATGTTACTGCATCCGAGGCCTGACATGAGCAGTACGGCTGGTGCCCCGGGGTCTGGGGTCGCTGAAGGACCTATTGAGTAGAGACAAAGGGAATGCGTGCCGATATTTACGAGAGTGGATGGAAGGTCCATTTTGATGCAATGTCTGATATGTAAAAATAGTTGCTAAGTGCAGGTAGAAGAAGGGGCTTCGTTGCAGCAAAAGTGTATTTATTTTGACGAATAGTAAATATGGCACATAGCCGATGATACTCTTATGATGATAATATTCCACAATGTTTATATACTTGGAAGTTAAGTAGATATGAGAAAGGGAAGATAAAGACCAAAATGGTTACGCGTGGTAGAAACATCCTAGAAATATGTCTGCGTCCCCCATTATGATATTTCGACCCCTGCCCGTGCCAGCTCATTCACTCTTACTCTATCAAACCTATGCTACGTTCTATTTGAGTCTGACAGACCATGTGGCCGAGAATACGAAGTTTAAATACCGACTAGTTGTTCGATAATATTACTCCAAGTCACTTTGGTGTGGGCTTCTCTTCATGGGCAAGGAGTCAGCATGTGCTTACAAACCTTCCCCTGATGTGTTCAGGGATTGTGCGTGACGCCTTTGCGGGTACATGAGCTTTGGGCGGCAAATGGTAAACTCGGACGAACACGGTCGAGACAGCTCTCGAAACTCCACCTTCTTTCCTGCAAGCGCAGATATTCCAAAATTACGCTCGATGTATTTCTATATTAATCTTTTCAAAGGAAAATATCTCTAGATTTTCCCCCTATGCAGCCAAACGATGAAGGAGATATTAGATACATAGTAGCAAGTCGAGATTTAGCTTCGGCTTCTAACCAGACTGGTAAATCTAGCCCAATAGAACGTATCTACCACATATATTCATAGCAGAAACCCAATCACAATTGCTTGAACCCGATTCTCTCATTCTCCAACACTTTTCCATGATTTTCAATGCCTCTAAACACGTCCCAACCATCTGTGGAGAATCGATTGTAAGAATCAGGTTCTGGAAAAATGTGTGGTCTTCCTCAAGCGCAAGACATCCGGAGACACAAATTGGCCAAGCTAAATATCGCAGCAAGCTGACGTCACTCAAACGTTTGAAGGTAGCTATTGTTTTTGATACATTCTCTTTAATTTCTGGTAGTTCTGGATGAGCCCCCGAAATAACAACATGTAGGTAGGTTATTGCTGACAAGGTAAATATCTCGGTAATCTCGGTGGTATTGCTCATGCAAGTTGCGGATGACGAAGTCATATTCTGGAAATTAGCCAGTTCTTTCTTTAGACGCTCCTCAATCTCGCTTCCGCGTTGTACAAGATCTTTTAAACTCAATCTTTGGGTCTTGTCCGCTGTCTTCTTCCAAGTATCTAGTTGCGATATTTCGAAGATAATTATCATGATCTTGTTTTCGCATCCGTTGAAGGTCTTTAAATTGATCCTGCTGCTTTCAAGGAATGTTTTGTAATTCACTTCCAGGAACGAACTTGACCGGATTGAAGCGCATGAAATTATGTCCATCCATATGAAGGCACCGAGTAAGAACCTAATGGCGGAGTCATCTTGAGGGTGCGGAACTGAGTTCGAATCTACAAGGCGTATGAGTACTGGGATTAAGGTACTCGCGGCCATGAGATGCATTTTCCAATTGTCTGTACCACCATGATATAACTTTAGCGTAAGAATATCAGTACCGAAAATGCAGTCAAGGATTGTTAAACGTACCTCCCAATACAAAAATTGAATAATTGAAGTGAGACTTTCGATACTACGTAGTATGATGGTTGTTCCACTCCACATACTAGCCTGTGCTAGTACAACTCGCATTTCTTGGATAGCTTGATCGTAGTGTTGACTTTTGACCAGTGGTATAATGGGGCTTGCCGCACCACTCTGGTGTTTGTTTCTGGTAGACTTGGATATTCTCAAGTGATGTTCGCTCAAAGCAAGTGTCGCGTGATACGCCGGCTTAAATCGTCGTAGGATAGAGAATGCCCAGCCTCTGCCTCCTTGAGATGGATCATAGAATGGATATTGCACATAGAAGACCTCATCCAAATAATGCATAAACAACGTATCGTCTGCGTCACTACAGAGAATTGAGCTGCCTGACCCCGAAACTAAGGGATCTTGAAGACCAGCATATAAATCAGGTAAGGTGTAGTTTTCCTGGGCTAAAGGCGGCGCATTATCTTGATTCGTGGAAATAGGGTCTCTTGATAAGCCAGTTCCAAGATTACATGCGTTTGTAATCTCCCAACTAAAAAGATCACAAGTATCTAGTTAGTTTTCAACTGATTGTGCTTTTTTCAGGAGAAACTCTCTACCTTTCAATATCTCCCCCATATCCACCCAACGAGAATGGCAGAGAGATCTTTTCCTGTAGCTCGGAAGAAGTAGAACTCAGTTCAAAATTCACTTTCCCTGCACCTACATCACTGCCAAAAATATCCTGATCGGATCCAGATATTATGTCCTCTTGGTCAAAGAAGGTCTGTTCTGCAGAAATGTCATTGCAGAAACTTTCACCAAATATCTGCATCTCAAAAGTTACTGGTTCTCTTGCGACTACGTTATGATGAAGATTTTCTTGAAGCATAGGACTACTGGACGCAATTCCAGTTGCATGGATTGTGCTCGAATCAAAATTACCTGACATAGATGCCTCTCCAACCGGCACATGGTATGATTGAGATCTTATAAGTTGCTCATTCTGGATCGACTGGCGATGACACTTGCTCGATTTGATATGTTTGAGGATTTGCTTCACTTCAAGGGCTTTCTGCTTCTGCAAAACTCCTCGGTCCATCCATTCAGGTCTTGGTCCATATCCGTGGCAGTACAGTTCAAGGGATGTGCATATTGAACATGTAGGGCGACCCTCATCGCACTTTTTGCGCCGGAGTCGGCACTGATGCACATCGGCGTATTAGTGATTTCCTATATTGGGGGAAAATGAGAGGCATGTGGGATGGAAACGCCTAAAAAAGAAAGTAGGCGGACGCTTGAGATGGACTATGGAGAGTTAAAAAAGAAAGAACAGGTCTTACAGTCCAGCAGCCATGAAGGCTTCGACTACCATTTCCAACGACGGTAGCCATTAGTGTGGCTCCTGACAACAAATACCAACCAAGTTGAGTCGGTTGTTTTGAAGAGCAAAACTCCTCTATGCTACAGTTGAATTCCAAAGAGGAGGATGGCGAGATATGATCTCTTGAGGAACGTTTGACAGGAGAGTGGATGAATCGAAGACGAAGCAAGTTTCATCAAAGAGTGTACATTGTCGAGGTGTAAGGGGGGAACGTCATGTTCTCGATATAGTCGTATGAATAGACAAATCAGATAGCTGTGAGATAAGGACCATCCAGATTTTCTTGATAGAAGTCGTATGAGCAGACAAATAAGATGCCACGATATTATAGCCCCAGAATGAAGAATATCGCTAAATATTAATATCCCTAAATATTCTCCGCGATATGCTCGTGGTCCTGGTATCGACATCCCCCGCACTGGTCTCCACTAAGAGTTGTTGTGCATTGTTTATAGGGGTACAGTGGTTACTTCAAGTTCAATTAAATTTTATCCATTCTCCAAGGCAACAGCAAACTGTAACCTCAATTACTCAACACACGATACACTAGATTTCCAGTAAACTACCAATGCAACACCAAGATCAACCCACCAACCAGCAGTTACACGAGGATCAATCGCACCCGTATCAAAAATTGCACTCACCGCAATATACCACCCTTCTTCCAGATACCGATGCAAAACCCGAATCACACTTATACTCACACTCACACTCGCTAATCAATATCCATTGTATCGCTCTTATCCATATCCCTTCAACCAATCTATTCCGTCCTGTCATGTCCAATCGTAGTACGGCCTAATCCACTAATGGTAAACAATCTTCCAAATTTCTTCAACTTCCTGCATCCAGCAGGTAGCTCCCATGTTTTCTTTCCTATACGTCCACTTTTTGGTACTCAATGCCTTCTAGAACCTTGCCTAGAGCGCGCAATTCTTGCATCTCACGTCCTTCCACCCTATTCCTGCTCCACTCAATTGTGTCTAAATCGGCTTGGCTTTCTAGACGAGGAGAAAATCTATTCCGGAATTCCAGGCGCCATACCTAATCTATCTGTTCAATGGGATGAAGGTGCGGAGACAATCATTCATTCGATGAATGGATAGGCAAGGATTGAAAATCACTTTCGCACTATTTTAGTACAGTCGGATCTCTTTTCAGTTCCCCAGTGTACTCGTACTTTTGAAGAAATCGTGTTAAAGCCTTGGTATTCCCATTAACCTGAAGATAGAGTTGCATCACCGGAGATGGAAATCCCCGCATTCTTCAAATTTGCCCCGGAGTGTGGGTCGTCGGACATCAACTTGTCCGTCATTTAGCATATTACAGTATCCTTTAGACAGGGAGCAGAACAGCGATGCTATTGACTGCGTCGTCTAAATATATTTGCATTCCAAGGTTTGAAATGGACCAAATACAAGTTTGGTCGGCCGAATGTCGGTATCGGCCTGCGAATCAATGTCCCTGGCTCCTTATCAGATGAAAATTCCTTCAACATTGGATACAGCAAGTCTCCAAGAGCTTAGCATGGAAAAAATTGACTGAAGTAGTAAATCTTTCTCACTTGTAATTTCTTGCATTCCGAACCACGATTGGTGGATTAGTGCTTTTTGGTTTGCCAGCAACATTTAAAAGTGTTATGGATGGGTGGTATCAATGCTTGGTGTCGAGTACGAGGCTATGAGTTAGAGCATAGAATGACCAGGTTCTGAGTCTGCTGCATTATCATCAGAAAGGTTCAAAATCAGCGTAACATTTGGCTACTTAACGTGCATACCAAGGGGTTTAGAATCATAATGAACGATTTAGTAACAATCACTGTTCATCATGATGAATTGCAGCGACCGCGAAAATCCCACCTGGAGATAGTCGAGGCGGAACAAAAGTAAGATCGAGTCTGGAGGCAAGGGGCTGGAATACAATTTATAGCACTGTTGTCAAGTAGCGGGGAGCGATATACCAATATTGATTGATGAGTATAAGGCCATTACACAGTGGAGCGGTGAACGGCCAACGGTAAAAAGCAGTTTGTGAATGACCCAATCAACAAATCAAATTAATGGGCGATGTTCTTGTCGCACTCTCTTCCGATTCCCTTCTCTGACAACCCTCATAATCCATAAACATCAGCACAAAACGCATCTCGTAGCCCTCAACCCACTCAGAATTATTTACACAACTCCAAGTCACGTAACCAAACGCGTCGAAATGTTGGATATGGAATCTAGACATGTGTTGCTGGGGGGCAGAATCTGTTTTGAACGCATGTCAGATGAGATTGCACACCAATTTGTTTAGATCAGGTATCAAGGTTTCTACATCTGAAAGTGCTGAATCCTCTACATAGCACAAGGATGCCATAGCATGCCAACAACAAAATGGGAGTAAGCTGCATGTGATGTCGTAACTTGAAAAAATCCTGGACCAATAGCGGTTTCTGCGGTTTGATTAATGCTTACAGTAATCTATATTGCGGTTGTGGCTTGACCGGGCAATTGCACCGCCCAGATCCGCCCGCCTCTAGAATAGAGAAACACGGGTATGTTCGGCCATACCGGCAGAACTACGGAAGCATTCCTCTACTATCGTCCTATTAATAATAACATGCTTTCTAATCATTCACTTTTAGGTCGAAACATTTTACAGCTTCATATTTCCGACTTAGTATGTCGGTGATATGAAGTGCAGCATTAAGAGACCAGCAGTACCGGAAAGACATGGCGTGCTCTAGCTGCGACGAGGATATGCAGCTCACTTCCCCGAGATGTCAATTGATTTGAGTTATCAGACTATTGATGATACAGTATGAATCACGATACTTCCGGCAGTTGGCATTCATTATCTTACACCCGATGCATTTCTCTCGCTGGCTTGAGATATGCCCGATGAGATGCTCCCTCCAATACTACCTGCATGGTGGAATTTATTTTTTTGGGCTAACCTTTAACATTCGTGCAAATCTTACACCCGATGAGCTCTTACGCCCGATGAACTCTTACACCCGATGAAACCCCTGAACAATTTTGTTACAGCCGATAACGCGCCAAAAGGGCATATTCCCATCTACTTAAGGCACTTAGTAGATGCATATACTTGGTTTACACTCAATACGCTCCATTGACGGTTCAAACTTGTTGTTCACAACTCATTAGAATCAATCTGTAGTAATTTTCCAAACCGGCCGCACCACTTACAGCTGGTAGTCGTTTACTCCAACATACCTCCGACCATACATGGTTACTAGAAGCTCCTAAATCCGGGTTCCTTTGCCTCTATCCTTCTGTTCTATTGTATTATATCTAAAATCAAACAAAATGACGACTGCATCAGACTCACCTAAAATGCAGCCTTCTGATGACTCCACCACTGAGGGCACAACGCCAACTCCAGACAACTATGGATCAGACAAGGAAGCAGGTCAAATTGTACCCGAGCCCGTCGAAACTCCTCAGCTCGAGACTAGGGCTGTGACAGGATGGAAATGGATCATTGTCTGTACCGGGCTGTATTGCGCAATCTTCCTCTATGGCCTAGATAACACCGTCGCTGCGGATATTCAAAGTGCTGTCGTTGAGGATTTTGGGGAAGTATCGCAGTTGGCTTGGCTGGGTACTGCATTCCCTCTGGGATCAGTTGCTACTATCTTAACTTTGTAAGTCATCGAATATAATTGGCAAAAGACGTGGAAGCTAACAGCTCGTTCTAGTGGGAAAGCATACGGAATGTTCAATGTCAAATGGGTCCATCTTGGAAGTATCACAGTTTTCTCCATTGGAAGTGCTATATGTGGCGCAGCGCCGTCCATGGGTGCTCTAATCGTCGGTCGAGTAATCGCTGGTGCTGGTGGTGCAGGGCTGTATCTCGGCATGCTGAATCTTATTGGTATCAACACACTAGAGAGAGAGCGGGCAGCCTATATGGGAGGCACCGGAGTCATTTGGGGAGCAGGGACGGTTTTAGGACCAGTTATTGGAGGTGCATTTGCCGATTCGAGTGCTTCATGGAGATGGGTGAGTTGTTGATGGCCCCACTGTTCTCTTGTTCAACTGCTAATCGGACTTTTAGGCCTTTTACATCAATCTAGTTATTGTGGGAGCTTTGTCACCAGCACTATTCATGATACCAAGCTACCAACCTCAACCTGGACCCTCAACTTTGACAAAACTGAAGAAGCTCGACTGGATTGGTGTTACTCTGTACGCAGCCGTTTACGCAACATTTGTTGTTGCTCTTACACAAGGTGGTACACAATGGGCATGGAGTGATGGCCGAACGATTGGAATGCTGGTCGCTTGTGGTGTGATTGTAATTCTTTTCATGATCCAACAATACTTCGCCATCCTCACCACTCCCGAGTACCGGTTGTTCCCGATCGAGTTTCTCAAATCCCGAACCATGGTTCTCATGTACATGTGCACAGCGGCTGGAGGAACTGCGATGTTTGTTTCTATCTACTACATTCCTCTTATGTTCCAATTCTCGCGCGGTGACAACGGAATTGAATCTGCCGTACGACTTTTACCATTCATCGTCTTCCTCAGCTTATTCATCATGCTTTCTGGTCAAATTTTGATGCGCATAGGATACTACTTCGTATTCTTCATCGTCGGTGGAATTCTTATGATAGTCGGCGCTGCTCTTATGTTCACAGTCACAGCTGGTACTTCTAATGGAGCTATATATGGCTTCACGATTTTAATCGCTATTGGCGCTGGCCTTGTCGCGCAAATCGGTTATAGTGTGGGCTCTGTGAAGGTTCAGCCACAACAAATGGCGGCCGCCATCGGATTCATCAACATTGCTCAGATCGGGGGTTTGATTATCTCCCTAGCGATTTCGGGCACCGTGTTTCAAAATAGCGCCTTCAACCACTTGAGCAAACTTCTTACACCTTTGGGATTCTCTGCTACTGAGATTCACAACGCTGTTGCAGGAACCCAAAGCGGCTTGTTCGACAAACTGACAAGCGAGGTTAGAGGCGAAGCGATAGAAGAGATTGTCAAGGCTATTAGTAGAACTTATGCTTTGATCATGGCGGGCGGCGCGCTATGTGTTGTATCCGGATTGTTCTTGAAGAAGGAGAAGTTGTTTGTGCCAAATGCAGTCGTTGCTGCCTAGTCTTTCGGCTGGAGATTGGAGTGGAGGATGTTGGACGTGAAAAGTGCCCTGCTGTGGACAAACACCTTTACATGCTATTGATTTGTATTCTTCTTATCACCAGTTATCCTAGAGAGTCGAGACTGTGATCCAATTAAACGATAATCTTCGCACACAGTGGTAGTTTCTGATCACATTTGATGAGGTCGGCGTAGTTCATTTCGAGATATAGTTTGTATCCACTTCCGCACAAGACTCAGATCCTCGTTCTGAGAATCAGCAATTTTGCAGTTTTAATTGCCACTAGTTATTCAAAATCATGGATAGCACCAGGGATGCCTTGAAACCCGCAATGGGCCAACAGATTGAGTTACGAAAGAATATTTTCCAACAAGTGGTAGCCCCTCGGGCAAACACACATCCTCCAAGGTTCGGATGAAATTGGGTATTTACTGGCAACCCATCTTGCCGAGATGGACCCGTTCAATTGCCGTATATTTACTAACTACTACAGGATATCCAAGCAGGTAGTGCCAATCCCGTCTTGTAGAATCTCATTGACTGCCCGTCTAAAACCTACCATTCAATGCTTAATGCTTTGACCACCCTCTCCATGACCAACTTCAAAAGGGTTTTTGTGCAAATGCTTTCTCTACCTCGGCGTATGCATCATACCCATAGATCCAGGGTTGTATTTTGGGATGAGTCCTATCAAAGTCAGTCGACCATGCTAATACAAGTCCCGAGAGTTCGTACCACGTGGCGTCATTTTGCTGCAATCCATTTACTGGCGTCCCAAAAGACCTACTGAGCAGCAAGTCTCTTGTAACCTGCTCAATTCCGTCTGGTAGATGATGTTCTTGACCTTGTTTGAAAGTCTCTTTGACAAGCTGATCAACTCGCGGTCGTCGAATAGCATCATACATTGTCATTGCAGCGGATATTTGATCCTTTCTCTGGACTTTCGAAAGTAAGGCACCGATTGTTGCACCGTCCTCTAGAGATGAATTGGCTCCTTGTGCCATGTAAGGTAGCATTGGATGGGCGCAATCTCCACTAATTTACTAGTCTTAGTAGCTATCTTGCTGTTTTCGTCTATGCCGGGTACTTACGCTAGGAGAAACGTTCCAGAGGTCGATTTCCAAAATGGAAGCGGATCAACTTTCATTGGTTAGCCGTTGCTAGTTGCTGGATAAGTTTACTTACGGTAATTCAAGCGCCATTTCTCAACCTTCTCCACATGGTCCAAGAATTGCGTCAAGCTATAGAGCCGATTGTTATTATAGGTTCGACAATCGCATGGGACTTCTCACATTGGATCCCATTCATGGAATATTGCTTTCATTTCGGCCAAATCTCCCTCGGTCTTCATCACATCCTCAGGTAAATCATCTTTGACTAGAAGGACTACATTCAGCCATCGGCCACCCTTGATACTATAACCTACTGCATGCTTCTCTGGCCCGACCCAAATATTGATACCAGATTTTTCTAGCCAGTCCTTAAGCTTACTATCTTCGATACTTTCTCTGTCCAGAAGGATTCTATACGCCAAATTACCCGTGGGTTTTGGTCGCATATTCATCCCTATCAACTTCTGGCGAATATCTGACCAAACCCCATCTGCAGAGAGCACGATATCCCCTCTTAACACTTCCCCACCTTCCAAATATACACTTACTCCATCCAAGCACTTGCTTTGAGTTGGCTTTTCGTCCCAGTCTACATCAATCACCCTACACCCAAGTCTAATTACCACACCTAGCTCTTTCGCCCTTTCCGCCATAGCCAACTGCAAATCTGCTCGATGCAAACACCACGACGACATTCCATACCGTTTCTCAAGTTCTTCCGAGTATTTTGTTCGCTCGGCAAGCAGTTCCCCGGTGTATCTTCGCATTCGGAAATATGACGGCGAGGTAGCCACAGGACTAAGAGCATCGGCGATGCCCCATTTCTGGAAAAGACGTGTTCCATTAGGAGTAATCTGTAGCCCCGCGCCGACTTCACGAAAGACAGATACGGATTCCAGCACGGTGACACGATGTCCAGCGAGAGCAGTGGAAATTGCTGCAGAGAGGCCGCAGAGACCTCCGCCGATAATAAGGAGATGGAGAGGTGCTTCTGGGGATGACATGGTGGTAAGAAATTTAGGAATACTACGATGGTTCTGGGATATATGAGATATGCAGATGTATCCAGATATATTTAGATAAGAAGTGTAAAAGACTACTCTGATAGGAATATTTCAGCGTAGCTTCTGACCAGTGAGATTGACATGTGGCCTTTGCAGATGGACCAATTTATTAATTCATGAGAACAGCAATATACCCACATACTCATGACTTTCGAGGATTCTACGGGGTAACCGAATACTCCAGTATCATTATTTGATTGGCAATCGCAATCTCACTATGTTCAAAGGCGTATAGGAACATATTGCAAAGATAATATCCCATCCGATATTCTGGCGCTCGATGAGCCTATTCACTTATTGTTGATTGGGCCACTTGACTTAGCTTAATTGAGCTTACTTGATATATTTCCCTTTTTCAACCAACAAAATATCTTAAGATCGGGATAATAAAATGCATATCAAATATAAACGTATGTTGAGGTGAAAAGCCCAGTCTGAAAATTCCCCGGCGTCAATCGAAAATTGCATTTCCAATCTTACCCTGGCATCATTCCGTGGTGGAAAATGAAAAGCACGGCGGGCCGCGACAAGGAGAAGAATCTTGCGGCAAAGCTAATACCCCGGTAAAGATTTTTGAACGCGGTAGAGCTAAACATTCCGTGCGAGGAATGCGGCAGAACTAACACCCCTTGTAAGTTGCATAGATTTAGAATGTACAAGTAAATGATTTTACTCTAATTCACTATTATACATACAGATACAGCCGATAGTGTAGCCAATTGTATCCTCACTACCCCTCTAATCATCCTTGATCTGTTGATCCTAGATCGAATATTAATCAAAGAGAAACTCGTGGCGACACGGAAAATAACAACGGAAGTACATGTTTGTCTAATTAGAATATGCCCTTAATCTAGTAAATCCACAAACAAGTTATAGCTTCTGAAAAAGCTCTAGTCTTATGCAGCTTCCATCTCCCAACGGCCCATCCCGTTGGCTTCTCTTACTCGATGTAACCCGGCGTTGCCAATAAGCGTGCCGGTAGGTCTAATCAGGGTATGAAGAATCGTCCACCCGCTATTCATGGGCTGAGTTCTGGCCTTGCGGAATTGGGATGGGGTTTCAAAACCGCCGTATTAAATCCCAATTCTACCATTCTCCATTCAATCAGTTATTACCTCATATAGTTAATAAACTTCGAGGAAGTCTTGCTTCTCGTCCTTGGACTGGGCTTGGGCTTCTGACTCATTTACATTCGTCTGAAAACGGTGGGACTCTAGGTCTGCCTTGTTTTATACGGCGGTTATCCCTTCATTGGCCACGCTGATACTGCAATCTTATCAAATGATCGTCCGGAAAGAAGTGAATTGAATACCATTTTAGTATTAGCTGCCCAATCCCCCCGTACCAGATACCAATAAAAGATCAGATAATACACGAGTGCCTCTCCCGCCGTAATATTCACCAAAAGCTACATATCGCACTTTTGGCACCAGAAACAAAATGTCGATAAACACAGAAATGGAGTCACCGGTGGTTGTAGTTGGCGCAGGGCCATCGGGTATGCTCCTTGCACTCAGATTGGCCCAGCTTGGAACGCCATGTCTTCTTGCAGAGCAAAATCCATCGACCATCAGTCTTCCAAAAATGGATATGACGAATATCAGATCTATGGAGATGCTAAGGGTCATGGGTCTTGCTGATGAGTATCGTAAACTGGGACCAGAAGAGCTGGCTGAGTGGGTGACTCCTTTCACTACTGGAATGGGAGAGAAACAACATCATCTTTTCACGTGGGTAAGTGAACAATCTGAGCCCTCTCAAAATCAAAGTAGAGGTACCTTCTCACATCCCATTTTCATTTCATTAACACATCTTCAGCCACTGGAAGGGAACAAGACCTGGAGAGAAAGAATCAACAAAATCAACGACGGAACTCAACCCCTCGAGCCACCTTTGAGGAGTTCCCAGATAATACTTGAGGCTTTCCTAAAAAAGAAATGCATCGAATCTCCGCTCATAACCACCAGATTTGGTTGGAAATTCGTATCTTGCATTGAAGACGAGACTGGAGTTGTTAGTAAATTTATGACTCTCGAAGGCGTAGAAGCCACAGCCAAGAGTCAATATCTCATTGGTAGTGACGGTGGGCGCAGTACCGTTCGTAAACATGTTGGTATCGAGACGACAGGTTACAATTTGTATGTCTGGCTCCTTAATCACAATAGGGAGTAACAACTGACTTTCCATCCAATAGTCCTGCGAAGTTGTTCATGACTTATTTCAGGTCCGATGAATTGGCTGAGCGCCGCCATTTTGGAAACTTCTGGCACATAGTTACACCGAAGGGGTTCATTATAGATACAAATGCTGGGAACTTGTTTGCAAGTCATCATATCTTTCCCGAAGGCGAGGACACGAGTAATTTGGATCCATTGGAGGTGACTTATGCTAACCTTGGTGGTATTGGTGAACCTTGGAAGTTCAAGATCGATGAAATGATGGCTCATTCAGAGTGGCAACCCAGATTTCGTTGCGGGAGAACACTGTCAACTCCGTCTGAGAAGATCTTCCTCGTGGGCGATGCTGGTAAGCTCAAATCTCAACGGTACATTTCTATGATCGATGCTAATTCGCCAACCGAATAGCTCATGCGGTACCTCCTCATGGAGCACACAGCCTTAATACCGGTATTTTAGGCATGTGGAACCTGTCTTGGAAGATTGCAGCAGTAGTAAACGGATATGGTGGAAGCCGTTTACTGAAGTCATACGATACCGAGATGAGACCCATAGCAATGGAGATCTTGGAAGCGGTTAGTGGCCATATTACTCGTCAGATGTCATATTCCGATTGGATTATGGAAAATGTGTCCATAATCGACTCAGAGACCCTAGAGGGCAAAGCTGTCCGCGATAAAGTCAGCGCAATGATCAGAGACATTGGAAATCATGGCAAGTACTATGGTCGTGAGCTTGACCAGCGATTAAAGTCCGATATCATTTCTCGAGATTTGGACGGCACGACAGAGCCTAGATGGAATGCCTTACAGTATACACCATCAACTTGGCCTGGCGCGAGAGCACCGCACGTCTGGCTGAAAGATGGAGTTACTCCCATATTCGATCTTTATGGTCCCTGGTGGACTTTGGTAAGCTTCCAGAAGAGCAATGAAACTGTCGATGAGGAGGTGCTTGATAGTTTTACGAAAGCTGCAGAGAAACTTGGTATGCCGCTCAAGACAGTTCAACTAGTCGATGAGATACATGCACGCAAGCTTTGGGAACGAGATCTGGTTCTCGTACGTCCGGATGGACATGTTGCTTGGCGTTCAAACGAGGCCTTCTCAACAACTCAGATAATTGAAATACTGGAGGTCGTTTCTGGGAGAAAAGCTAAGGGGTGCCTGAACAGATACAGTTTTTAAACCAACCAAGATGCTACGTGGTAGAGGTCCAGGGTGTGTATGTTACTGTAGATAGTTTGAATCAACATGAATCGTCTCTATAAATGTCTGCCTCGTGCTAGTTGTCTCCAAAAGTCTAGTTCTCGTCGATTTTCGTTCGATGTGCAACGAGGAAATGGGAAGTCGTACTCCTTTTTCCATAGCTCGTTGACTCTCTTAGTCCATGATACATATAGAATGCTCACACTGTTTATGAATGAGTACAGGTAATGACTTTGGGTATTTGGTAACAATCATCAATAGTAATTTGGCTATCTAATGACGACAATCTACCCTATTTTTGTAGATAAAGACTGACGCCGATGCACAGAATCACTTTATTGCACACTATCTTATTTCAATCCAATAATTTCTACTCCATACTATTATCGCAAGATCACATCATTTGAACTGGTCTTTCCCGAGCGTCCCCGCGAAGTCGAACAGCAGCTCATTTTTCGCCACTACCTCATCTTTCCGTGCTAACAACTCCTCAACATCCCAAGTAACATTGAAAAATCTCCCGCTCATAAATTTTGCATCATTCGTCGTCAACCAAAGCGCCGACCCACCTATCAAATCATAATCCATGAGGTTCATCGTTTTATACATATCTAGTAGCATATCTGTTTCGGCCAATCCAGGATCCAATGACATGGCGGCAATGTTTGGATTCTCGACCGAAACAAAGCGTTGCAAGTGAACACCTGATAGCTTGGATATATGATATGAAGCCCCGTTCGGGTATATTCCCAAGCTACCGCTCGTCCCAAGGTTGATTATTGTACCCGCTTTGCCGGGTCCGATAAGTTTGAGGAAACCTTGAGTCATAAGAAAAGTTCCTTTGATGTTGACTTCCTACACCATCAAAAGCGTTAGCGAGGGAAAAATCCTACGTGGGAAATACAGTCGAAACAGACAACACTTACAAAGTCTCGCCACCAATCAGTTGGCACAATATCCACAAGAGCGTCTTGAGAAGTCCATACTCCCGCATTATTAACCAAGACGTCACAAGTACCAAAAGCCGTTTTGATCTTCTGGTAAATCTCCTCCACAGCGCTCAGATCAGTTATATCTGCTTCAGCCTTCAGAACCTGTACATTCGGATTGATACTATATAAATCCTTCTCAACTTCATGTAATGATTGAATGTTCCGAGCAACCAGAACAATTGCC